>ML257084.1:28307-63199 GCA_005239495.1 Nicotiana undulata | reverse complement strand
CCTTACATACTCAGTGCTTTATTCGTACTGACGTCCTTTTATTTGTGGACGCTGCATGTCGTGTTGCATGTCCTGATAGACAGGTAGACACAGCTCTCCCACCATAATAGGCTTTCCAGTTCAGCGGTCATAGGCGAGATCCCTTCTCCGGACTTGCCGTGGTCTTGGTATGCATTTTTGTTATAGATATTATGGGTATGTCGGGGCCCTGTTCCGGCTTTGTCGTATTACTTATGCTCCTTTAGAGGCTCATAGACAGGTGTCAACTCATGTATAGTTTGGTATGCCTTGTTGGATAATTTTTGTTGTATAGTCTTTCATGGCAGCGTTGTAGCTCGTACCTTTTATGTAGTTTCTTAGCAATCTTGTCATCCCATGTGATGTATGTTCATGATCAATATCTACCATTTATATTGATCTCGTTATCCCTTAAAGATAATAAGAAGATTAGATAAAATGTACGTTGGTGCTCGGCAAGTATGGCCCGGGTGCTAGTCATGATCCTCCAGTTTGGGTCGTGACNGAGTTGGATTCGAGAGGAAAGGCTGTGATTGAGGCTTGACTTGCATTTTGGAGCCGAGGTAAGTGTTTTGACCTAACCTTAGCTTGAGGGATTAGGTATAGAGTCTTATTTGCTATGTGTAATCCATGTCCAACATATAGGCGGGGTGACGAGTGCCTATATGTCACGTTCAAGCATGCCCGTGAGTCAATTATGATTAATTGTACCGTGTTCTTGATATTCTCTGTACTATGAATAATTGGTGATTAAGGAGTGATACATTGACGTTGTTTCATGACGTGGGAAATTATTGATTAATTATTCAGTTGAAGCTTTTACTGTTGAAATTGTAATTCTGAGCGAGATTGGTTATAGCTTAATCCCTTGCAGGGACGATAGAATTTTATTGAGTATTTTTGTACACTTGTGATTCCTTATTGGTAGTTGCACATTATATTGTTGATTGTTTATTATTTATCACACGAGGGGACATGCCGTGCTGATTGTTTATTATTTATCGCACGAGGGGACATGCCATGCTGATTCTTTATTATTTATCACACGAGGGGACATGTTATGTTGATTGTTTATTATTTATCGCATGAGGGGACATGGTGTGCTGATTGTTTATTATTTATCACACGACGGGACATGCCGTGTTGATTGTTTATTATTTATCACACGAGGGGACATGCCGTGTTGATTGTTTATTATTTATCGCACGAGGGGACATGCCGTGCTGATTGTTTATTATTTATCACACGAGGGGACATGCCGTGATGATTGTTATTGTTTATCGCACGAGGGCACATTCCGTGTTGAGTGATTTGTGAGGTGATGCACGAGGGGACATGTCGTGCCTTGTGTTATTCATTATCTGTTCTGAGGCGTTAAATTCTTGCTTTTACTGTTACATTTCTGTTGTTACCCTGTTCCACTATGCTAGTATTTGTTGCCCCTCTTATCCCCAGCATGTTTCTCCCCGTATTTGTTTTTACTTGCTTATTTCCGTCAATATTTTCCTGTTATTATATAGAAATGCACAGGTATGTACACATTTGTTTGGTCCTAGCCTCGTCATTACTTCTCCGAGGTTAGGATCGGCACTTACTCAGTACATGAGGTCGGTTGTACTGATGTTACACCTGCACTTCTTTATGTTGTGCAGACTACGCAGCCGGACCCGGTGGTCGCTGACGGTCAGAGCATTCCATCAGTTCCTACAGGAGACATCGAGGTGGACCCGCAAATGTTCGTGGGCCTTGGCGTCCCCTTCTACCCTTCACTTTCAGCTCTGTCTTATCTTATAGTTTCAAAGACAGTCATATGTACTTATTTTCAGACCACTGTATTTAGTAATCTCATATACAGTTCGTGAGTATGTGACACCAGTTCTGGGTTATATTTATGGGTTTTACTTCGAAGCTTGCTATATTATTTTTGTAATTTGTTAACTTTCATATTGTTAATTATAGCTGCCCTTGTCATCCTGTTCATTTTAGTTGTTAATGAGTTTATTTAGTTCAAACGTTGGCTTGTCTAGCGGGTTCAACGTTAGACGCAGTCATGGCCCGAAGGTGGGATTTCGGGTCATGACAAGTTGGTATCAGAGCCCTAGGTTGCTTAGGTCTCACAACTCACGGACAAACTTGGTAGAGTCTGAGGGATCGGTACGGAGACGTCTGTACTTATCCCCCAGAGGCTGCAAAGTTAGAAATAACTTCATATCTTTCATTCTCTGTCGTGCCATTTAAATTCTAAATACTAATTGAGTCTCTATCCTACTCTCTCGCAGATGGGAAGGACGCGTGCTTCCTCATCGACCGATCAGCAGCCTGATCCTCCTATTACATCTCCTACGAGAGGCCAAGGCCGAGGTTGCGGTAGAGGCCGAGGCAGAGCTAGAGCAGCAACCCCAATTTAGGACCCACAGGTAGACTTTGTCGGTGAGGTTCCTACTTTGACAGTCCCAGTTGGACCAGCTCAGGTCCCAGAGGGGTTCATTGCTACCCCGGTGCTTCAGGACGCTCTTGTCCGCTTGGTGGAACCTATGGAGAGTGTGGCTCAGGCCGGTCTTCTTCCTACTGCACCAGATGGTTCTCACTCTTGGGGAGGGACCCAGACTCCTGTTATTGATACCCCAGAGCAGGTTGTCACTCAGTTTCAGACTCCAGCACCTCAGACAGCTGGAGTAGCTCAGTCGGGTATTGTGGCACCGGCAGCCGAGGGTGCAGCTATGTCAGTAGATGCCCTATGGAGATTAGATCGGTTCACCAAGTTATTCACTACTACATTTGCTGGTGCACCATCAGAGGATCCCCAGGATTATTTAGACAGTTGTTATGAGGTTCTTCGGAACATGGGCGTTGTGGAGTCCAATGGAGTTGACTTTGCTACATTTCTTCTTTCTGGCACCGCCAAGACTTGGTCGAGAGACTATTTATTGACCAGGCCAGCTGGGTCTGCACCTTTGACTTGGGCTCAGTTCGCCGAGTTATTCTTGGCGGAGTTTCTTCCCTTTACTCAGCGAGAGGATCTTCGGAGGCAGTTAGAGCACCTCTAGCAGGGATCAATGTCTGTCACTCAGTACGAGACCAGGTTCATCACTCTAGCCAGGCATGCACTTATGATACTTCCCATTGATTGGGAGAGGGTTCGGAGATTTATTAAGGGTTTGGCCCAGCCCATCAGACTTCAGATGGCCAGGGAGACGGGTATTGATATCTCCTTTCAGGATGCAACCGATGTGTCCAGACGCATTGAGATAGTTTTATCCCAGGGTGGTGGTCAGGGGTCTGAAAAGAGACCTCGTCATTTCGGCCGTTTCACTGGTGCCTCATCGGGAGGCAGAGATTCCTATGGTAGAGGTCATCCCCCTAGGCCTTATCAGTCAGCACTCCAGGCATCCCGCAGTGCATCATTAGCTTCCATCAGTGCACCGCCGATTCAGAGTCTTCAGGGTAGTCATTCTGGTCGTTAGGGACAGTTCCAGGGTCAGTATTCTCAGCAGCCGAGGGCTTGCTACACTTGCGGTGGTATGGGTCATATTTCCAGGTTTTGGCCATGAGGTTTTGTTGGTTCTCATTATCAGAGTTCCCGTGCCATGGTTCCCGCATCAGGTGAACCCTCGCCCCCCCAGCCAGCTAGGGGTGGTCGTAGTGCCAGAGGTGGAGGTTAGACTCATAGAGGTGGAGGGCAGGTCATGAGAGGTCGGGGTCATCCCGTAGCAGGTAGACGCAAAGAGGTGCAGGTCGGAGGGGCTCCGCCCTGTTGCTATGCTATTTCGGCCAGGCATGAGGCTAAGGCCTCTGACGCAGTTATCACAGGTACCGTATCAGTTTGCAGCCGAGATGCTTTAGTGTTATTCGATCCAGGTTCTACTTTCTCTTATGTGTCTTTATATTTTGCCCCTTATTTGAGCATGTCCCGTGATTCCCTGAGTGCTCTTGTATATGTGTCTACCCCGTTGGGTGATTCTATTGTGGTAGATTGAGTCTACCGTGCTTGCTTAGTAGTTATTGGTGGTATGGAGACTCAGGTTGATCTTTTGCTTCTAGATATGGTGGACTTTGACGTCATATTGGGGATGGATTGGCTATCTCCCTATCATGGTATTCTGGACTGTCATGCCAAGACAGTGACCTTGGCCTTGCCAGGTGTGCTCGTTTTGAGTGTAGAGGGACTCATAGCCATTCTTCTGGCAGAGTTATTTCTTATATGAAGGCTCGGCGTATGGTCGAGAAGGGTTGTTTGGCCTATTTGGCCTATGTTCGTGATTCTAGTGTTGAGGTTCCTTTTATGGATTCTGTGCCTGTGGTTCGTGAGTTCCTAGAGGTTTTCCCTGCTGACCTTCTGGGTGTGCCACCCGACAGGGATATTGACTTTTGTATCGAGCTGGCTCAGGGCACTCAGCCTATTTCTATTCCACCATATCGTGTGGCCCCGCCAGAGTTGAAGGAATTGAAGGATCAGTTGCAGGACTTGTTGGATAAAGTCTTCATTAGGCCTAGTGTTTCTCTTTGGGGTGCTCCAGTGTTGTTCGTTAAGAAGAAAGATGGTTCAATGAGGCTGTGTATTGATTACCAGTAGCTGAATAAGGTTACTATCAAGAACAAGTATCCTCTGCCGAGGATTGATGATTTATTTGACCAGCATCAGGATGCTATAGTGTATTCCAAGATAGACTTGAGATCGAGTTACCATCAGCTAAGGATTAGGGCGTCTGATGTACCTAAGACGGCCTTTCGCACTCGTTATGGGCATTATGAGTTCTTGGTGATGTCATTTGTGTTGACAAATGCCCCTGCTGCTTTGATGGAGTTGATGAACCGGGTGTTCAGGCCTTATTTGGACTCGCTCATTGTTGTCTTCATTGATGATATATTGATGTACTCTCGCAGCCGACAGGAGCACGATCAGCACCTTAGAGTCGTCCTCCAGACTCTGAGGGATAGTCAATTGTATGCCAAATTTTCTAAGTGTGAGTTCAAGTTGAGTTCGGTGGCATTTCTGGGCCATGTTGTGTCGGCAAAAGGTATCCAGGTGGATCCTAAGAAGATTTTGGCAGTAGAGATTGGCCTAGGCCTACTTCAGCCACAGAGATTCGGAGTTTCTTGGGCTTAGTGGGTTATTATCGCCGATTTGTGGAGGGCTTTTCATCAATCGCAACCCTGATGACCAGGTTGACCCAAAAGGGTGCTCAATTCAGGTGGTCGGATGAGTGTGAGGTGAGATTTCAGAAGCTCAAGACAGCCTTGACCACGACACCAGTGTTATTTTTTCCCACAGGTTCAGGGTCGTATACCGTGTGTTGTGATGCTTCACGGGTTGGGCTTGGTGCAGTGATGATGCAGGATGGCAAAGTCATAGCCTATGCTTCTCGTCAGTTGAAGGTCCATGAGAAGAATTATCCAGTTCATGACTTGGAGTTAGCAGTGATTGTTCATGCCTTGAAGATTTGGAGGCATTACTTATATGGTGTGCCATGTGAGGTATTTACGGATCATAAGAGTTTACAGTATCTATTCAGGCAAAAGGAGTTGAATATGCGGTAGAGAAGGTGGTTAGAGTTGCTGAAGGATTATGATATCACCGTTTTTTATCATCCGGGGAAGGCCAATGTGGTGGCCGATGCTTTGAGCCATAAGTCAGTCAGTATTGACATTCTAGCTTATTTATCAGTCGGGGAGCGACCTCTTGCGTTGGATGTTCAGGCTCTAGCCAACCGATTTGTGAGGTTGGAGGTTTTTGAGACTGGCAGTGTGTTGGCCCATACTGTGGCCCGTTCTTCATTGTATGACCGTATTCAGGACAAGCAGTATGATGATCGTCATTTATGTATTCTTAGAGATACAGTCCGGCACGGAGGTGCCAAGCAGGTTACAATTGATGATGAGGGAGTTCTGCGGATGCAGGGCCGTATTTGTGTACCTGATGCTGATGGTATTCGTGATTTGATACTACAGGACGCCCATAATGTAATGACCTGTAAAATTTCTTACTTAAAATAATGCCCGATTAAGTCCCCGAGTTGTTATCTCTGTGGAAATTCTTAAAACAAACCTTGATTTTGTAAAAGTACCCTCGGGATTTGAAAGAACATAATTTTTCCAGAAATTTGGGTGTTATGCGACGCACTATGCGATCGCATAACGTGTATGCGGACCGCATAGTGGTCGCATACACGGGCAGATCAGTGCCCAATTGAAGGGGTGTTATGCGACGCACAATGCGATCGCATAACGTGTAATCGGACCGCATAGTGGTCGCATACACGGGCAGAATGTTTCCAAATTTTGTCTCACCTGAGGGACATTTTGCGGTCCAATATGCGGACCGCATGTCAGGAATGCGATCGCATTCCTGACCGCATATTCGACACGGTCTGTGAATTTTCTAAATTTTAATACTCGACCCCAGTTTCATTTAACCCCTGCCCCCTTTCATTTTAACAAGTTTTCTGAACAAAATAGAGAGAAGGAAAGGAGAGCTCTTGAGAGAGGAAGTGGTCCTTCCATCAAAGTGATTTTTAAAGTCTCTCAGGCCTGGTATTTCGAGTAATCTCCTTCTTCTTCATTCTAGCAGGTAAGGGTTCCCAACCCCTTTTTTTTCTTTTCCATTAATTTTTTGATTTTAAACAAAGGGAGGGTTGGCATGGATTGACTCTTGAAAATATTAACTAAGACCTTGCATGCATGTTTAATAATGGTGTTAATCTAGTGAGAGGGAGTGGGTTGGGATAAACTTTACAGAGATAGGGTTGGTAATCTAATGGGTTCACATAGTGTTTGGAAAAATGCTTGAGAAAGTCCGAATTGCATGCATGACTTACAATTCTGAGTTGAATATGTTTAATTGTGAACTAGATTGACGGTACTAAACGGTTCGACGATTTGGGAGTAAAAGTTAAAAAGAAGGGGAAACTCGACTCCAGGTATGTATGGATAACTTTAACCTTTGTAAAATCACTTGTGGTGTTCGAGCATACGGTACATTTATTGTTATGAATATGTGCAACTGGTTGTCCGAATTATGTTGAAGTGATAAGTGTACTACTTGTCTGTCTTTAGTTGATCACCACACTACCATGCTATGTAAAACGGTGCTAGAAGGATAATGAATCCAAGAGTATGAATGTATATGCTAAAGGCTATGTAAAGAATCACTATTCTTATCGCTGAAATTTTCTGTGATTGAACTGTGATTTATATTCGTGGATATGAGATATGATTCCTTGGGGGGATCGGGTTGCACGCCGAAACAGGGGAGATAAGGGTGATCTGTGAGAAGTGATAAGGGTGTGATTGTGACTGTCAGGTGGGATCGGGTTGCACGCCGCAACAGTTCTCAGGTGGGATCGGGTTGCATGCCGCAACAGAAACACAACAAATGATTGTGATTGTTAGGTGGGATCGGGTTGCGCTTCGCAACAGAAGAAGTAAGGGTGAAATGTGAGAAGGGACAAGGGACAAGGGTGGAATTGAGACTGTGATTATGATGAAGTGAAAATTGTGGAACTTCCATTGTGTGTCTTTCTATGTCTTGTGCGGTGATTGTGTGACTCTCTGTCTGTCTCTTGCCTGTGCATTATTGAGTTTACTTAGAGTAAAGTTTGTTCATACGTACCAGTACAATTCAAATGTACTGACGTCCCTTTGCCTGGGGCGCTACATTCTTGTGATGATTGTAGGTGGTTCTATAGCAGGTACTCCAGCCCACCGACAGTAGTGCCTCCTCTACGTCCTATCAGCTGATTTGGTGAGCCCCTCTCCTCTCGGGGCCCAGTGTGGTTCATGCCACCTTTTCTTCCGGATTTTCATTTTGGTATTTGTGTAAGGTATAGCCGGAGCCTTGTTACCGGCAAGTATTATATATAACTCCTCCGTACTCTTAGAGGCTCCGTAGACAGGAAGTGTGGGTTATGTACTTATGTATTTTGGGCAGTGTGACTTGTAGACCACGTAAAGTAAAACTGGGTGTTATGTATATTTTGTAAGTATTGTACTACATGTTGGTAACGACAGGATTCTATGGTTAAATTTTAAATTGTAAGAATGCATCTTAATTACAGTTGAATAATGTACATCGGAAATCTCGGGTAATGCGTGCGAGGGAAAAAGAAATCTAGTTCCGCTTGACTGGGGCTACCCGGTCGAGTGTCGGTTGTGTCCCTTACTTTTGGGGCGTGACAAACTTGGTATCAGAGCCTAAGGTTTTCAAAGAGTCCTAGGATGTCTCGGAGCCGTGTCTAGTAGAGCCCTTCTTATCGGTGTGTTGTCGACCACATCTATAATTAGGGAGCTACACAGACATTTAGGAAATTACTCTTTTCATTGATATTATATATCGTGCGGTGAATTGGAGAGTGAAAGTATCCTTGTATAATTCGTGGTTTGTTCCGAAATATTTTCAGTTATGGCACCAAAGAAAAGAGCTCGACTCGGCCTTGAGGCCAATTCCACCCCAAGTGTGGCTGTGAATCATGTACCTGGTAGTGCGGGTGAGAGTGACTCCCCGGTCTTGAATTTGCCGGACCCTTCTATTCCGGATCAAAGCATTCATGTTCCTGCGACGGCGGAGGGTGCTGCAATCCCTCCCGCTAACATTCCTGATCCCTCTACGATTCTAGCTTTCGGTCCCGGTACGTCCGAGGGGGAACTCAAAGGAGCTATTCATATGTTAACTCAGTTGGTGGCCGCTCAGGCCCAAAGATCTCATGCTACCCCTGCATCCTCCAGCGGACAGGGATATTCCGCCGGCTCAAGAGTCAACCAGTTTCTGCGGTTGGCCCCTCCAGAGTTCTCAGGTACGGAGCCAGAGGCCGATCCACAGGATTTTCTTGATGAGATGTGCAAGACCCTTCGGGTGATGAAGGCTACAAGGACAGAGGGGGTTGAGTTAGCTTCATACAGGCTGAGGGGAGCAGCATATTCCTGGTTCGAGATGTGGGAGGGTTCCCGTGGAGAGGGAAGTCCTCCGGCTAGATAGAGCGAGTTTGCGGATGCGTTCATGGATCACTTTTTGCCTACCGAGACCGTGGCAGCACGTGCTACTGAGTTTGAGGTCCTCAAGCAGGGTAGTATGAGTGTTTGGGAGTACCACATGGAGTTCATAAGGTTGTCCAAGTATGCTCCCAGTTGGTGTCGACCATGGATGCTCGAGTTTGACGATTTCTTCAGGGTCTCAGTCCTTTGGTTGTGAATGAGGCTGCTACAGCGGCTTTGCACTCGGACATGAATTATGGGAAGATTGTGGGATTCGCCCAGGCTACAGAGGCTAGAAAGTTGAAGATACGGGCAGACAGAGAGAGTAGCAGCAGGGCCCGGTCGGTGGGTCACTCAGGGAGCGCAGTTTCAGGGGGGAGACCAGTTCAGGGGAGGGGGCCATCAGGGCGATCCCGGTTTTATGCTGAGTCTTCAGCCAGTGCACCGCCATCCGTGCACCGTTATCAGCCGAATAGCCACTGGAGATCAGGGTCCGACAGCAGGAGACCCCAGCAGTCAGATCGTCCCGGAGGAAGGTTCCAGCAGCAGGGGAGGGCTTTGTGCCCTCAGTGCGGAGGGTTCTATACTGAGGCCTGTTATTTGGATCGCCCGATATGCTACAGGTGTGGGGTGATGGGTCATCTTCAGCGAGATTGTCGTGCGCCCAGCCAAAGCATGAGTAGGGGGTTTTCCCAGTCATCCGGTTATTAGGCCGCCACATCTTCAGTGCGTCCTCCAGCTCCAGCAGGACGTAGTGTAATTAGGGGTGGGTCTCGTGGTAGAGGCAGACCCAGCCGATTCTATGCTTTGAGTGGTCGCCAGAACGCAGAGGTTTTTCTTGATGTTGTCACAAGTATTCTAAATGTTCAAGCACTTGATTACTATGCTCTTATTGATCCGGGGTCCTCCTTGTCCTATGTTACCCTGTTTATTGCTTCAAGTTTTGGGATAAAACCCGAACAGCTTGATGAGTCGTTCTCTGTATCAACTCCGGTTGGTGATTCTATTACAGCAGCACAAGTCTGTAAGAATTGTGTTGTCACGGTATATGGTCGCGTTACCACGGCCGATCTTATTGAGCTTGAGATGGTAGATTTTGATATTATTATGGGAATGGACTGTCTTTATTCGTGCTATGCTAAGCTCGACTGCCGAACGAGAGTCATGAGGCTCGAGTTTCCTAATGAGCTGGTTATTGAGTGGAAGGGGAATGGTGTGGTGCCGAAAGGTAGGTGTATCTCATACCTTAAGGCCTCGAAGATGATTAAGAAGGGGTGTATCTACCATTTGGTTCGGGTCGCGGACACTACTTCAGAAGTGTCGGCCCCCGAGTCCGTGCCAGTTGTGAATGAGTTTCTTGAAGTATTTTCGGACGAGCTTCCAAGGATTCCGTCAGATAGAGAGATTGATTTTGGGATTGATGTACTACCAGATACGCAACAAATATCTATCCCACCATACAGAATGGCTCCAACAGAGTTAAGGGAGTTAAAGGAGGAGTTAAAGGATTTACTGGATAAGGGGTTTATTCAGCCGAGTGTGTCGCCGTGGGGTGCTCCGGTTCTGTTTGTTAGAAAGAAGGATGGGTAGCTTTAGATGTGTATTGATTATCGGCAGCTCAAAAAAGTCACTATCAAAAACAAGTATCTATTGCCTCGAATAGATGATTTGTTTGATCAATTGCAAGGTGCAAGGTTCTTCTCCAAAATTGATTTATGGTCTGGGTATCATCAGTTGAAGATCAGGAAGCAGGATATTCCTAAGACCACCTTCAGGACTCGTTATGGTCATTTTGAATTTTTGGTAATGTCCTTTGGGCTGACCAATGCTCCAGCAGCTTTTATGGATCTTATGAATCGGATTTTCAAGCCCTTTCTAGACTTCTTCGTGATTGTTTTTATTGATGACATCCTTGTCTACTCGCGGAGTCGGTAAGATCATGCTAATCACCTTAGAGCAATCCTACAGACTCTTCGTCATCACCACATGTATGCTAAATTTTCGAAATGTGAGTTTTGGCTAGAATCAGTCGCGTTTTTGGGTCATGTTGTTTCCAGAGAAGGGATTCAGGTTGATCCTCAGAAGATCGCAGCAGTGAAAGATTGGCCTAGACCAACGACCCCGACGGAGGTTCGCAGTTTCTTTGGTCTAGCTGGGTATTATCCACGGTTTTTGGGGGGATTCTCTACCCTCGCCTCCCCATTGACGAAAATTGACGCAGAAAGCAGTGAAGTTCCAGAGGTTCGATGCTTGTGAGAAAAGTTTTTAGGAATTGAAATCGAGATTGACTTCGGCACCGGTATTGACCTTGCCAGAAGGTATAGAGGGATTTGTGGTTTATTGCGATGCTTCAAGGGTTAGTTTGGGGTGTGTGTTGATGCAACGTGGGAAAATCATAGCGTATGCTTCAAGGCAACTCAAGAATCACGAGAAGAATTATCCGACGCGTGATTTGGAGCTCGCGGTTGTGGTGTTTGCATTAAAAATTTGCCGACATTATCTTTATGGAGTCCACGTGGATGTGTTCTCAAACCACAAGAGTCTTCAGTATATATTCAAGCAGAAGGAACTGAATCTAAGGCAGCGGAGGTGGTTAGAATTGCTTAAGGACTATGATATGAACATCTTGTACCATCGAGGAAAGGCGAATGTGGTGGCCGACGCTGTCAGTCGAAAGTCTATGGGCAGTTTGGCTCATTTGGAAGCGGATCAGAGGCCCTTGGCTCAGGAGGTTTATCAATTGGCCAGTTTGGGGGTTTGTCTTTCGACCTCAGGCAAAGGGGAAGTTATGGTGCATAATGGGGCGGAATCGTCACTTGTAGCGGAAGTCAAGGAGAAGCAGTTTATTGATCCAGCATTGGCACAGTTGAAGGAGGCAGTTCTGAATGGCAAGATTTCGGCACTTTCACTCGGCAACAATGATGGAGTGTTGCGATGTCAAGGTAGGCTATGTGTTCCAGATATAGGTAATCTTCGGGGAAGGGTAATGGCGAAGGCTCATAGCTCCCGATATTCTGTGCACCCAGGTGCTACGAAAATGTATCATGATCTCCGAGAAGTTTATTGGTGGAGTGGTATGAAGAGGGATGTAGCAGACCTGTATCCAAATGTTCGAATTGTCAACAGGTGAAGGCCGAGCATCAGAGACCCGGTGGGTTAACCCAGCTTGTGGAAATGCCGACGTGGAAGTGGGAAATGATTAATATGGATTTCGTTGTAGGGTTACCTCGCACTCAGCAAAAGTTCGACTCGATTAGGGTGATAGTGGATCTACTCACGAAATCATCTCACTTTTTTCCAGTCAAGTCCACCGACACAGCGGAACGGTATGCCCAATTGTACATCAAGGAGATAGTTAGACTTCATGGCACTCCAGTTTCTATTATCTCAGATCGAGGGGCCCAATTTACAGCTAATTTTTGGCGGAAATTTCAGCAAGATTTGGGTACTCAGGTAAATCTCAGCACGACTTTCCATCCACAGACTGACGGTCAGGCAGAGCGGACTATTCAGACGCTCGAAGATATGCTACGGGCTTGTGTTTTAGACTTCAAGGGTAATTGGAATGATCATTTGCCGCTTGTCGAGTTTGCTTATAATAACAGCTTCTATGCTAGTATCTGAATGGCCCCGTTTGAGGCATTGTACGGAAGGAGGTGTAGATCTCCGATCAGATGGTTCGAGGTTGGTGAAGCAGAATTGTTAGGACCAGAACTTGTGCACCAAGCTATGGGAAAAGTTAGAGTCATTCAAGAGAGGATCAAAACTGCTCAGAGTCGTCAGAAATCCTATGCGGACATTCGTCGAAGAGAATTGGAGTTTCAGGTAGATGATTGGGTGTTCTTAAAGGTGTCCCACATGAAGGGAGTGATGCGGTTTGGGAAGAAAGGGAAGTTGATCCCTAGGTACGTCGGGCGATATCGTGTTGTTCAAAGGATAGGACGTGTGGCTTATAGGTTAGAATTGCCCCATGAAATGTCATTAGTGCACCCAGTGTTCCATGTGTCTATGTTGAAGAAAGTGGTTGGAGACCCATCCGCCATCGTGCCAGTTGGGACTATTGAGGTTAATGAAGAGCTATCATACGAAGAGGCTCTGGTTGCTATTCTTGATAGCAAGTCCGTAGATTGAGAAACAAAGAGATTCCTTCTGTTAAAGTGTTGTGGCGAAGTCAACGAGTCGAGGAAGCCACGTGGGGAACAGAGAACGAAATAAAGGAAAAATACCCCCATCTGTTTGAGCAAGTGTAGTAGTGATAGTGCGAATTATGGTTCCAAGGCAATTTGATATTGTACTCAGATTCGTGCAAAGGCACCCCATTTTTTTTTCTTTCCTCTCCTAATTGCCTTATTGTTGTAAATTTCCAATGCGTGCTAAAACTGTATAGAAAGTTGTTAAATAGGTGGTGTGCCACCTTTAAAGCAAATAAAAGCTTCGTGAAACAAATGTGCTTAGTAAGTGATTAATGGTAGTGTAGATTGGTAATGGTTAAAAGAATTGTCTATGATCTATTGAGGTGATTGAACTGTATGGGGCGCACGGAAATGGCCCAAAGTTATGTGCAAATTATGTGCCACTATATGAATCTTATGCCAATTTGTGATGAAAAGAGGATGAGCTATATGTATTTGTCATGGTGATTGGATATGTGCAAGTGTCGAGGTAATGAATGGTATACCAGTTGTAGGGATAACAAAAAATTGTGTAATGATGCTTGGAAATGTGTTTCGGGGGGTCTCTGTCAAGTGGATAGGTCTAAATACAAAGGAAACTCTGGCGAAAGTTTTTGAAAATACTGGAGTTAGTGTAAATTGGGAAGTTTGCATATCATGTTTTCAAAAACCAAATGATTTCCAAAATCCTCATTCGAGGACGAATGATTTTTAAGGGGGGGAGAATGTAAAGACCCGTAAAATTTCTTGCTTAAAATAATGCCCAAATAAGTCCCTGAGTTGTTATCTCTGTGGAAATTCTTAAAACGGACCTTGATTTTTAAAAGTAGCCCCAGGATTTGAAAGAACTTAATTTTTCAAGAAATTTGGGTTTTATGCGATCGCATAACGTGTATGCGAACCGCATAGTGGTCACATACTCGGGCATATCAGTTCCTAGCTGAAGGGGTATTATGCGACGCACAATGCGATCGTATAACGTGTAATCGGACCGCATAATGGTCGCATACACGGGCAGAATATTTCCAAATTTTGGCTCACCTGAGGGCCATTCTGCGGTCCAATATGCGGACCGCATGTCAGGAATGCGATCGCATTCTTGACCGCATATTCGACACGGTCTGTTAATTTTCTAAATTTTTATACCCGACCCCAGTTCATTTAACCCCTGCCCCCTTTCATTTTAACAAGTTTTCTGAACAAAATAGAGAGAATGAAAGGAGAGTTCTTGAGAGAGGAAGTGGTCCTTCCATCAAAGTGATTTTCAAAGTCTCTCAGGCCTGGTATTTCGAGTAATCTCCTTCTTCCTCATTCTAGCAGGTAGGGATTCCCAACCCCTTTTTTTTCTTTCCATTAACTTTCTGATTTTAAACAAATGGAGGGTTGGCATGGATTGACTCTTGAAAATATTAACTAAGACCTTGCATGCATGTTTAATCATGGTGTTAATCTAGTGAGAGGGAGTGGGTTGGGATAAACTTTACAGAGATAGGGTTGGTAATCTAATGGGTTCACATAGTGTTTTGCAAAATGCTTGAGAAAGTCCGAATTGCATACATGACTACCAATTCTGAGTTGAATATGTTTAATTGTGAACTAGATTGAATGTACTAGTCTGTTCGGTGATTTGTGAGTAAAAGTTGAAAAAAGGGGAAACTCGACTCCAGATATGTATGGCTAACTTTAACCTTTGTAAAATCACTTGTGGTGTTCGAGCATACGGTACGTCTATTGTTATGAATATGTGCAACTGGTTGTCCGAATTATGTTGAAGTGAGAAGCGTACTACTTGTTTGTCTTTAGTTGATCACCACACTACCATGCTATGTAAAACGGTGCAAGAAGGATAATGAATCCAAGAGTATGAATGTATATGATAAAGGCTATGTAAGGAAGCTATATTCTTATCGCTGAAATTTTTTGTGATTGAATTGTGATTTGTCATCGTGGATATGAGATATGATTGCTTGGTGGGATCGGGTTGCGCGCCGCAACAGGGGAGATAAGGGTGATATATGAGAAGTGATAAGGGTGTGATTGTGATTGTCAGGTGGGATCGGGTTGCACGCCGCAACAGTTGTCAGGTGGGATCGGGTTGCACGCCGCAAGAGAAACACAACAAATAATTGTGATTGTCAGGTGGGATCGGGTTGCGCGTCGCAACAGAAGAAATAATGGTGAAATGTGAGAAGGGACAAGGGTGGAATTGAGATTGTTATTATGATAAAGTGAAAATTGTGGAACTTCCATTGTGTTTCTTTCTATGTCTTGTGCGGTGATTGTGTGACTCTCTGTCTGTCTCTTTCCTGTGCATTATTGAGTTTACTTAGAGTAAAGTTTGTTCATACATACCAGTACAATTCAAATGTACTGACGTCCCTTTGCATGGGGCGCTACATTCTTGTGATGATTGTAGGTAGTTCTATAGCAGGTACTCCAGCCCACCGACAGTAGTGCCTCCTCTACGTCCTATCAGCTGATTTGGTGAGCCCCTCTCCTCTCGCGGCCCAGTGTGGTTCATGCCACCTTTTCTTCCGGATTTACATTTTGTTATTTGTGTAAGGTATAGCCGGAGCCTTGTTACCGGCAAGTATTATATATAACTCCTCCGTACTCTTAGAGGCTCCGTAGACAGGAAGTGTGGGTTATGTACTTATGTATTTTGGGCAGTATGAATTGTAGACCACGTAAAGTAAAACTGGGTGTTATGTATATTTTGTAAGTATTGTACTACATGTTGGCAATGACAGGATTCTATGGTTAAATTTCAAATTGTAAGAATGCGTCTTAATTACAGTTGAATAATGTACATCGGAAATCTCGGGTAATGCGTGGGAGGGAAAAAGAAATCCAGGTCCACTTGACTGGGGCTACCCGGTCGAGTGCCGGTCGTGTCCCTTTGTTTTGGGGCGTGACACATAGTTCCAAGTATTCCATCCTTCAGGGCGCCGCAAAGATGTACCAGGACTTGCGACAGCATTATTGGTGGCGGAGAATGAAGAAGGATATTAGAGCTTACGTAGCTCGGTGCTTGAACTGTCAACAGGTTAAGTGTGAGCACTAGAGACCCGGTGGTTTGATGCAGCAAATTCAGCTTTCGGAGTGGAAGTGGGAGCGTATAACCATGGACTTTGTAGTTGGACTCCCACGGACTCAGAGGATGTTTGATGCGGTTTGGGTTGTGGTGGATAGGCTGACCAAGTCAGCGCACTTCATTCCGGTATCAGTTTCATATTCAGCGGAGAAGTTGGCAAGGATATATATGAGAGAGATTGTTCAATTGCATGGTGTGCCCTTATCCATTATATCAGACAGAGGTACTCACTTTACCTCCTATTTCTGGAGAGTATTTCAGCGAGAGTTGGGCACACAAATTGAGTTGAGCACACCATTTCAACCTCTGACAGACGGACAGTCTGAGCGTACTATTCAGATCTTGGAAGATATGTTACGCTCTTGTGTTATTGATTATGGTGGTTCATGGGACCAGTTCTTGCCTTTAGCTGAGTTTGCGTACAACAACAGCTATCAGTCGAGCATTCAGATGGCTCCGTATGAGGCGTTGTATGGTAGACGGTGTCGGTCTCCAGTTGGATGGTTCGAGCCGGGGGAGGCTAGATTGTTGGGTTACGAGTTAGTCCAGGATGCCTTGGACAAGGTGAAGATTATTCAGGATAGACTTCGTACAGCTCAGTCCAGGCAGAAGAGTTATGCGGATCATAGAGTTCGAGATTTGGCCTTTATTGTAGGAGACCGGGTATTTCTTCGAGTGTCGCCTATCAAAGGCGTGATGAGGTTCAGGAAGAAGGGAAAGTTGAGCCCTAGGTACATTGGTCCATTTGAGATTTTGGATAAGGTAGGAGAGGTGGCCTGCAGACTTGCCTTGCCGCCGAGTTTATCAGCCGTGCACCCGGTGTTTCATGTGTCTATGCTCCGGAGGTATAATGCGGATCCATCTCATGTGCTTGATTTCAGCGGTGTCCAGTTGGGCAAGGATTTATCGTATGAGGAGGAGCCAGTAGCCATATTAGCTCGACATGTTCGTCAGTTGAGATCGAAGAGTTATCCTTCGGTTCGTGTTCAGTGGAGAGGTTAGTCTGTTGAGGCAACTAATTGGGAGTCCGGGTTCGATATGCGGAGCAGATATCCCCACCTTTTCCCCGATTTAGGTACCCTTCTATGTCCGTTCGAGAACGAACGTTTGTTTTAGAGGTGGAGATTGTGATTACCCAAAATGTCATCTTATGTAAATTTAATTATGACTGTATTTCGAGGCCCCGAAAGCCTCCGTTAATCTCACCTCGATGTGCGTGCGCAGCTCGGGCGCGTAGCCAGGAAGCCTTTATGTGGAAACTTGATAAAGAGTTGAATTTATGAGAATTATTTGAATAAAGTTGACTTTGGTCAAACAATTTGGTAAACGAACCCGGACCCGTGATCTAACGGTCCCGGAGGGTTTGTAGGAAAATATGGGACTTGGGCGTATGCCCGAAATCGAATTCCGAGGACCCAAGTCCGAGAAATTAATTGTTAAAGAAAATTGTTTTCTGAAAAATAATAAAGGCTATGAAAATAAACCTCGATGTGAAACCTGTGTTACCAGGCCCTTGTTATGGTTTCGGAGCCTGGAACAGGTTCAATATGTGTTATTTGAGTTATCTGTGAAATTTAGTAAGGAACGGGCTTGATTTGAAATGTTTCGGATCAAAAATGAAAAATTGAGAGTTAATGAAATTCTCAGGATTTTCATAGAATTTGTAATTTGGTTTCGAACGTGATTTTATGATATCGAGGCCCGAACGGAATTCCGGGACCGGGAATGGTTTTGTTATGTCATTTATGACTTGTCTGCAAAATTTGATGTCATTCCGAGTCGTATAGGTCGGTCCGGCGCATATTTATAGAAATCAAGAACTTGAAGTTTCTTAAGTTATTGTTTTACGGATTTTTCGGGTGTCATTTTGAGATTTAGCGTTGGTTTGGGTGTTCCGAAGGCTCGAGCAAGTTCGTATTATGATTTGGAACTTCTCGGTATATTTGGACGGGGGCTCGGGTTGGCCCAGGTGCCTCCCGGACCCCGCGCGAGGCCAAAATAAAGCTAAAAACACTGCTGGTGCAGCTATAGCTGGTGTGACCGCAGGTGCGGTTGCCCAGCTGCAGGTGCGGAACCGCTCCTACGGTCCCAGCCTCGCAGGTGCGCATATTCCACATGTGCGGACCATTTTCCGCAGGTGCGGCCCCCAACTCCGCAGCTGCGAACCTAGCTCCCCCGGCCATTTTCCCCAGGTGCGACCTTTTCCTCGCATGTGCGGGATCGCAGGTGCGGTCCCAGGGTCGCAGGTGCGGAAACCCTTGTAGGCAGCCTGTATTTAAATGTCAAAACTCAGGATTTCTTCATTTCCTTCATACCAAAAACCCCAGTAGAGACTTATGAGCTTGGGAGGAGCACACCACGACCTATCTACTATTAAGGTAAGTTAATTCCTTCCTAATACAAGTTTCATGCATGAATAATTAATGGGATTACCTACTAAATTAATGGAAATCAAGAATTGGGTAGAAAATTTAGGGCTCTTAATAAATTGGCGTATTGTCCGTTTAATGCTATGAATTCAAGTAGAAACTTCATATTAATGATCCTTCAGCTATGGGTGAGTGATTCCTCCGAGAATTTTAAGGATTCGAGCATGCGGGCCCGGGTTCGAATTTTAGTATTTTTGGAAGAATAATAGAAAATGTATAATTAGGCTTTGGAATTGGTTTATTGAGTAACTATTGATGTTAATAACTCAATTGTGTCTAGAAATTATCGATTCAGAGTTGGATTCGAGAGGAAAGGTTGTGATTGAGGCTTGACTTGCATTTTGGAGCCGAGGTAAGTGTTTGGCCTAACCTTAGCTTGTGGGATTAGGTATAGAGTCTTATTTTCTATGTGTAACCCATGTCCAACGTACAGGCGGGGTGACGAGTGCCTATATGTTGCGGTCAAGCATGACCGTGAGTCAATTGTGATGAATTGTACCGTGTTATTGATATTCTCTGTACTATGAATAATTGGTGATTTAGGAGTGATACATTGACGTTTTTTCATGACGTGGGAAATTATTGATTAATTGTTCAGTTGAAGCTTTTACTGTTGAAATTGTATTTCTGAGCGAGATTGGTTATAGCTGAATCCCTTGCCGGGACGCTAGAATTTTATTGAGTATTTCTGTACACTTGTGATTCCTTATTAGTAGTTGCACATTATATTGTTGATTGTTTATTATTTATCGCACGAGGGGACATGTAGTGCTGATTGTTTATTATTTATCGCACGAGGGGAGATATCGTGCTGATTGTTTATTATTTATCACACGAGGGGACATGTCGTGTTTATTGTTTATTATTTATCGCACGAGGGGACATGCCGTGCTGATTGTTTATTATTTATCACACGAGGCGACATGTCGTGTTGATTGTTTATTATTTATCACATGAGGGGACATGTCGTGTTGATTGTTTATTAGTTATCGCACGAGGGGACATGCCGTGCTGATTGTTTATTATTTATCACACAAGGGGACATGTCGTGATGATTGTTATTGTTTATCGCACGAGGGGACATTCAATGCTGAGTGATTTGTGAGGTGATGCACGAGGGGACATGCAGTGCCTTGTGTTATTCATTATCTGTTATGAGGTGTTAAATTCCTGCTTTTACTGTATCATTTCAGTTGTTACCTTGTTCCACTATGCTAGTATTTGTTGCCCCTCTTATCCCCAGCATGTTTCTCCCCGTATCTGTTTTTACTTGCTTATTTCCGTCGATATTTTCCTGTTATTATATAGAATTGCACACGTATGTATACATGTTGTCGGTCCTAGCCTCGTCACTACTTCGCCGAGGTTAGGCTCAGCACTTACTAAGTACATGGGGTCGGTTGTACTGATGCTACGCCTGCACTTCTTTATGTTGTGTAGACTACGCAGCCGGACCCGGTGGTCGCTTACGGTCGGAGCATTCCACCAGTTCCTACAGGAGACATCAAGGTAGACCCGCAGACGTTCGTGGGCCTTGGCGTCCCCTTCTACCCTTCAGTTTCAGCTCTGTCTTATCTTATAGTTTCAAAGACAGTCAAATGTACTTATTTTCAGACCACTGTATTTAGTAATCTCATAGACAGTTCGTGAGTATGTGACACCAGTTCTAGGTTATATTTATGGGTTTTACTTCGAAGCTTGCTATATTATTTTTGTAATTTGTTAACTTTCATATTGTTAATTATAGCCGCCCTTGTCATCCTGTTCATTTTAGTTGTTAATGAGTTTATTTAGTTCAAATGTTGGCTTGCCTAGCGGGTTCAACGTTAGACGCAGTCATGGCCCGAAGGTGGGATTTCGGGACGTGACAATGCATGACTAGACCACTTGTAGAGAAGACTCCCTATGAGTTACTTAAAGGGAGAAAGGCTAATATATCCCACCTTAGGGCTTTTGGTTGCAAGTGCTTTGTGCACAACAATGGAAAGGACTCCCTAGGTAAGTTTGATCCCAGAAGTGATGAGGGAGTATTCTTGGGATATTCTTCACATAGTAAGGCTTATAATGTTTATAACAAAATAACTATGTGTGTTGAAGAAAGTGTGCATGTAGTTTTTGATGAAACTAACATTCTTTCTGAGAGACAAGAACAAGAAGATGAAGAAATTGGGCTGGTCAGAAACTCAGTCCAAATTGGAGAACCACTGGAGGATGGAACATGTAATGGAACATGTTCATCAATCCCAGACAACATGACAGGGGGGATAGAACAAAATGATTCCCAAAATTCATTGGAACCTGTGCCTGAGCCTGTTCCATGACAACAAGGCATTGAAGGAACTTCAAGGAGTAACCAGTTGGTTGTGAAACCTTATAGATATCAAATTTCTCACCCTATTGAGAACATTATCACTGATCCAACCTTTGGATTTAAAACAAGATCTTCTTTGGAAAATCTTTGTGCTTTTGATGCTTTTCTATCTCTGATTGAACCTAAAAATGTTGATGAGGCTTTGCAGGATGCAGACTGGGTAAATGCAATGTAAGATGAGCTCAACCAATTCGAAAGGAGTCAAGTTTGGCATCTGGTACCAAGACCCCAGTATAGATCAGTAATTGGCACAAAGTGCGTCTTCAGAAACAAACTTGATGAAGATGGAATAGTGACAAGAAACAAGGCAAGATTTGTTATACAAGGATATAGTCAGGAGGAAGGCATAGACTATGATGAGACTTTTGCTCCAGTGGATAGATTGGTAGCAATAAGACTCCTCATAGCCTTGGATGCTTACATGGAATTCACTCTTCATTAGATGGATGTCAAAAGTGCCTTCCTAAATGGCTATCTAAAAGAAGAAGTCTTTGTCAAGAAATCTACAGGTTTTGAGAACAAGGAGAATTAAGATCATGTGTACAAACTTGATAAAGCATTGTATGGACTCAAGCAAGCTCCCAGAGCATGGTATGAAAGATTGTCAAAATTCCTTCTTGAGCATGACTACAAGAGAGGTAAAATTGATAGTACTTTATTCTTGAAGGAAAAAGGTAAAGATCTCTTGGTAGTTAAGATATATGTAGATGACATAATCTTTAGAGCAACTACTGATAAGATAAGTAAAGAATTTTCTAAATTAATGGGAAGTGAATTTGAAATGAGTATGATAGGTGTGCAAAATTTCTTTTTAGGCTTACAAATTAAACAAAATTAAAATGGAACTACGATCCATCAGCAACAATATGTTAAATAGTTGGTTAAAAGGTTTAAAATGGAAGATTCTAAAGAAATTGATACTCCTATAGCAACAACCACAAAATTGGATGTAGATGAACCTGGATCATTTGTTGATCAAAAGTTGTATAGGGGAATGATTAGTTAATTGTTGTATCTTACTGCCAGTAGACCTGACATTGTTTTCAATGTAAGACTTTGTGCAAGATTTCAGGCTAATCCAAAGGAATCTCACTTAACTGCCTTGGAGAGAATATTGAGATACCTAAAAGGCACCACTGATCTTTGTCTTTGGTATCCAAAAGGTAGTAACTTCAATCTTGTGGGATATGTTGATGCTGACTATGCAGATTTTCCAGTGGATAGAAAGAGCACCTCAGGTATGGCACATTTTCTGGGCTCATGTCTCGTGTCTTGGCCCACTAAAAGGCAGAATTATGTGGATCTATTTACCGCTGAGGCAGAGTATGTGGATGCAACCTCATGTTGTGCTCAACTACTATGGATTAAACAACAATTGATAGATTTTGTAATCGATGTTGGATGTATCTCTATATTTTGTGATAACAATAGTGCTATAAGTATGACAAAGAACCCTGTTGACCATAAAAGGACAAAGCACATAGATGCTAGATATCATTTTTTAAGGGATAACTATGAGAATAGATTGATCTCTATTAAATTTTTCGCTACTAATAAACTGATTTTTGATATCTTTACAAAAGCACTAAGTAGAGAGCATTTTGAAAGGAACATGTTAGAGTTAGGGATGATTAATATCACCTATTTGAACCAGTTCAAAATATACATGAAAAAGGGAATATGAAAAAAAATCGAAAAAATATTATTATAATCTTGGTTAGAAAATCTGAAATTTGTGTAAATAATCAGATTAACTGTTACTCAGTCTCATGCTGTAAATAACACACACTTTTGCCATGTTTTGATATCACTCACTGGTTACTAATGATATTTTCTCTATTGTTGAAAATTTGAGGCTTGATCAAGAGGACTCTTACATGATGAACCTGGTTCATCTGTGTTGGTTCATCTGAAAGGCGAGGTATGTGTTCTCCATTATACACACTTTAAAATATTAATAGTTAATCATGAACAGAACTCTACCAAACCAAGATCTTTTCAAAATATATGCTTTATCCTATTTTTGAACTAGTCTTATCCTCTCTAAAACTTCCATCGAATTAAAAAGCCTAGAAACTAGGGAAGTTGTAATCGTCACTTCTAACTGAAAATTACAGAAGTTATTAGACTTCTATTTGACCCAAAAAGCTGCTGTTATATATTAATTACCCATCCCCTTTGAAACCCTCATCATCATCACTTCTGTAAGCTCTCATTAACACCATAACCGTCGAAACCCTTTCATCTCTCTCTGCTCCAAACCTTGATCAAGATTTTTTCTTCCTCTTCAACCAAAATCAAAAATGGTTTATACTCCACAACCCACTACCCCATCCTCGTCCTCTTCCTCCACACCTCAATCCAGCAATACACCCTCACAATAAAGCTTTACTCAATCTCAATCAAATCCCAACCCAGTCCCACCATTCCTTAACCTAGCACTAATCCAGAACCCTGGAAAAAGAGGGTCAAAATGCTAGCCAGAAAAATAGTGGCCACAGGTTCTTTGGCCAGAAAAATGAATGTCAAACTTCAAGCTAGTCAGGCACAAGAATCAGAAAATTCAAGTGACTCATTTAAATCAGCTACTGAGGAAGCACCAGGATTATCTGATTCTGAACAGGTATCATTTGTACCAAAGATCACTTTTGAGACTGTGTCTGAAATAGCGGAGAATTTAGAAAACATGTTTGTTTAGTTTGGGTCTATGATAGATGTTGAGTTGCCGAAAATAAGAAGAAGAAATAGTTAAAATAAAATTGAGAAAGCAAAAAGAGAGAGGGAGGTCGGAGTGAAGCAAGGGGAACATGGGAAGAAACTACTCATTTGGCTATTTGTGGTACTGAACCAGTAGTTGTAGGAGAAGGAGCCAAGAAGTTAGGGGGAAGCGACTCAGGAAAGGTTGGTGAGGGGTTGGAAAATCTTGGAAAAGCTACATATGAACTTGGTTCATCTACTAAGGAAACCCTTGCAGATCTTCTGAAGAAGTTAGGTGACAGATATAAGCCAAAGAAGAAAAGGACTCCCAAGGCTAAAAATTCTGGAACAGCAGGAGCAAGTAAGAAAACAAAAACTACTACCTCTGCTGATCTGCAATTCTTCTTCCAAGGGGAAGAACCACAAGACGCACACTAAGGCGGAGTGAGGAGGAGTTATAGAAAGCCTTGGAAAAGAGTAAGAGAAAGAGGGATGAAAAGGGAAAGGAGAAAGTTGTTGAGCCTGTAGAGGTTGTTGAGATTGATGAGATGGACCTGGTCGACCATGGTGAACAAATGGCTGAGGTTGAGATTCAGACTCCAAAACCAAAGAAATCCAAGACTTCCTCCAAGAAGTATACACTTGTATCTACTGAACCCTCAATTGTAGCCAAGAGAACCAAGTCTAAAATCTCAAGAAAGTTCAAATTGCTGAAGATGAGGACTGGAGTGATTAAGAGGCAGCTGAGTCTGATGGAGAAAAGGATAAATTGACAAACTTTGGGAAACACATCATTCTGAAGGGGAGGTTGTTGAAATATTTGGAAGAAGCAGGCATGGTCTTATTGTTGGATACGCCGGAGGTGCAGAGCTGGAAGGACACGGTCCTTCAGTTGGATGGGCGATTAGCCAGAAATGAGATAATCGAATTCATGGCCAATGCTATAATCAAGGATACCAGAGTCACTAGCCAAGTAAAGGGGATACAAATTTCTTTTGATGCAAAAGAATTAGGAGAGATCCTTGGCATCCCATATGAAGGCTATGATGACTATACTAGGCAAAGATGGCCAAGTTTGGATGCTCTTCCAACTGCTCTGCAAATCACAAGAAAAGTTTGCGACAATGAAGAGGAGGTTGAACCTAAGGCAGTCTACAAGAGTGAGATTGATCCCCACACAAAGTGGTCTTTGAGTTTATCAACAAGTGTGTACTGCCAAGGTAGGAAAGAAGGCACATTGAAACTACATGGACTTGGTTCTAATGTTGTGCCTGGACAGTGGAAGGCACATAAATTGGTCACGGCTCATCATTCAGCTACTGGACAGAGTTGTTAATGGCTCGAAAGCCTATGTCATTCCATATGGCTACATTCTCACCTATGTACTTGTTCACTACAAGATGCCTCTGAAGAAGGCATAAATGGCCACAAGCAAGGATCACATTGGCATAAATACTCTTCTAGATTGTGACTACACTGTCAATGTCACTACAAATGAACCTGGTTCATCCAGGAAGACACATGTGAACAACAAAGTCAGAGCACTTGTGCAGGAGAGTGGGGCGAAGGATGCAGAAAAACTTCGGTTGAAGAACCGCCTGGCAGAGGTTGAATCAGAGAGGGATGCTCTCAGAACTGAGCTTGCTAAAGAAAAGGAGAAGAATGAGGGAATTCTTAGGGATATGCTATCTCTTCTCCAAGCCAAAAACCCAACCTCCAGTCCTTCCCAGCCTTAGTAGCCCAGCTAGCCTTAGTACTTCAGTGACCCAGATTAGGGACTTTTCTTGCTTTTTTGCTCATGGTTTTAACTATTTTTATTTCTTTTTTGTGGATTGTGGATGAACAATGCTTTCTATCGATGAATTATGTTGTTTTTTATCTTACTCTTGAATCTTTTTATTTGATAGTTTGACTTATTGGTTCACTATTGATGATTAATCCATGATTGCACTTGTAGTTGCCCCAGTGGCCATGAGTAATTCTTAAATATTTTGGACTTTCAAAATTTTACAATTTCTCGATGATGCCAAAAAGGGGGAAAAATGGTTATGTGCTTATTCTTAACATGTAATATTTATAACCAAATGAACTTGGTTCTTTTATGATAAATTCTTAATACTCTAAAATGTGTCAATGTTGGATTAAGTTGGTAACAGGCCTAAGCACAAAGTTTGTCATCATCAAAAAGGGGGAATTTGTTGGCCCAAGAAATTGAATGGTTTTGAAGATTGACAAAGGAACTCAAAGATGAACCAGGTCCATCACTGGAGACATAGACACATGTAGAGTTAAAGGCACGTGAGGTGCACATGCAGGAGATAAACAAAATCTGGGAAATAAGAGATATCTCTGATTGAAAAGATTGCAAAATGATAAAGAGAAGGACTCCTTATTCAGTAAAAACAGAATCAAAGATAAGGAAGGATTTGAGGAGTTACTATTAACTAGAACTATTCCACTAAGGAAGAGTAGAATTAGAACTCTAGTAAATCCCTTGTCTGCTAATCATATATATTGCAGATTGTTCTTATTGTATAGGTACGCACAAAAGCAGAAGTTAAGCAAGAATTGAGAGCAAAATTAGCAAGGCAATTTTGCAAGCAGTTCGTGTAAAATTTAAGTGTGCGACTCTAAAGCTACTTGAACCAGTTCCAACTGTTTTCTTTTAGTCTAGTTTACTTGTAGTAGGTGATTTCAACTTGTACCGTTTTAGCTTTATCTAGAAGCATTTGTAATAGGTACTGAGTGTTTCAAGTTATAGCTAACTTGGAGTTTTTCGCAAATAGCTAGAGGCTAGTTTGCTACAAAGGGATTAGAGGTAATCCTATGTTTACAAAAGAGACTTTGTAAATTTTTTTTGGCTCACTAATTTAGTAAAGAGTTTGGTAAAATCCTATTGGGAAGTAGGTCATGGTTTTTTCACCTTTTGAGCCAGGTGTTTTCCACGTAAAAATCTATGTGTTTTTTATTTTCTGTATTTATTATTTCCCAAACAGTAGAGGTTGGAACACATAGAAGAACCCGGTCCTTCAATAACTAGTGCAAGTAAAAATCGGAAACCGCACAAGGCAACCCCCCCCCCCCCCCCCCCCCCCTCTTTTGTGGCATTGACGTTTAGAACATCAAAAGCCCTTATCAAGCAATTCCTCCAACTTCTACTTCAAGTCGTTCAACTCAGGAGGAGCCATACGGTAAGGAGTAATAGGGTTGGGCTGAGTGCCTGGCAACAAATTAATACCAAAATCAATATTTCTTTCGGGCGGCATGCATGGAAGATCAGTTGGGAACACATCAGGGAAGTCCCTTACTACTGCAATTGACTCAACTATATGTGTATCAATACTGACATCTCTCACATAGGATAAATATTCATCACACCCCTTCTCAACCATTCACTGAGCCTTAAGAAATGAAATGACCCTATGTGGAGTATACTCTAAGGTACCTCTCCACTCTAATCGCGGTAAGCCTGGAATAGCTAGCATCACGGTCTTAGAGTGATAATCAAGAAGAGCATAATGGAGCGACAACCAGTCCATGCCCAAGATAACATCAAAATCAACCATGCTGAGCAATAATAAATCGGCTCTAGTCTCAAAACCACTAAGAGCAATCAAACACAATCGATATATGTGGTCTACAACAAGAGAATCTCTCACAAGAGTAGATACATAAATAGGGGAACTTAAAGAATCTCGAGATACCACAAAATGTGGAGAGAAATAAGAAGACACATATGAATACGTAGAGCCTAGGTCAAAGAATACCGATGAATCCCTATGATAGACTTTAACCATACTTGTGATGACAGAATCGAAAGAAACTTCCTTTGGACGAGCTGGAAGGGCATAATACCTGGTCGGGCCTCCCCCTCTAAGGCGACCTCGACCTCCCTGACCTCCACCTCGAGCTGCCTGAGTAGGTAGGGCGACAGTTGGGGATGGATGCATGGCCGGAGGGCCCGGTGGAGTAAGTGGAAGCACTTCTCTTATGTCTTGGGAAATCCCTCACCATATGACGGGTATCACCACTGTCAAAACAACCCCTCAACGAACGCGACAACTGTGACTGACTCAGGCTAAGGTCTGCTGGGCTGGCTGCTAATAGCACCTCGAGAAGGAGGTACACTGGATCCTGGTAGTTCATAATAAGGCTCCTCAGGCCTGGGAGGAGCTGGAACGCCACTGGCGGCTGGAAGAGCTGAATGAACAGGGCAACTCACAAAACCCTTACCATAGCGTGTTGTTGGTGCACGAGCACCTGGATAATTACCAGTATCTTGAGACCTCTTGACCTCCCTCTCCTCTCAGTTCCGGAAAGCATGAAATCAACTCTCCTGGAAATACTCACGACCTGCTGATAAGAGATATCTATCTCCAACTCCCTGACCATACTGGTCCAAATACTGGTGGTGTCCCTCAATGAAGTGATGAACACTCTCCCTAATGAATAGAATAAATTACAAAATAGGGTAACTATATCGAGCCTACAGCAGGCCCAAAGATACACCCCACCAGGCCAGGCCTTCACTCACATGGTTCACAATAGCTCAGAAATTACATATTCATGGACATAAGGCAGCCATGAATCAATTGATTCACCCAGTAGATGTAAGGCCACTGACGGAATGTGTAATGACCCGACCAGTCATTTTACGTTATCGGAGCCGGTTCCCTTAAATAAGACTTCCCATAGCGACTTCTTATGGTTTGCGACTTGGGGGGGCTGGTGGTTCAGGAATTTGGAAGTGCTTTGAGCAGTATAGGAACACTTGGTTCCTTAAGGTTGGCCTATTTAGCCACGTTTGACTTCGGTCGATATTTTGAGCAAACGACCTCCAAATCGAATTTCGATAGTGTCAATAGCTTCGTATGATGATTTCGGACTTGAGCGTATGTTCGGAATGGGTTTTCGATAACCTGGGAGCGTTTCGGCACCCGATATAGAAATAAGGATTTCCTTAAATTTGAATTTTGGTTTGGAACGTGATTTTATTATATTGAGGTCCGAATGAAATTCCGAGACCGGAAATAGTTCTGTTATGTCATTTATGACTTGTCTGCAAAATTTTTGAAGTCATTCCGAGTAGTATAGGCCGGTTCGGCGCATTGAAATGAATTCTAGAACTCTAAGTTCAAAGTGTTGATTCAATTTGGTTTTGGGATTGAATTCCAAGTTTTGTTGTTGTTTTTCACATTTCGAAAGTTCAAGCGATTCCGTATCATGAATATAGACTTGCTAGTGCATTTGGAAGGGGGTCCCGAGGGGCTCGGGTGAGTTTTGGACACTCGGGAGCTAAGTTCAAAAACCTAGATTTTTTTTGCTGTTTGGTTTCCTTCTTTGCGATTGTTGGAGGTGGGCGGCGTTCGCGAGGAAGGAATTGGGCTGGGCTACTTAATGCTCTTCGCATTCGTAGGAATCTTTCTGCGATCGCGGAAGGTCTAGCCCCTGACCTTCGCGATCGCATCCTTGTCTCCGTGTTTGCGATGTTCCGGACCCCTGGCCTTCGTGATCACAGCCTCTCCTCCGCGTTCGCGTTGAGGTGGGACGGGACCGAGCCTGTTTTCTCTTCGCGATTGTAGGACCTCCTCCGCGTTCGCAGAAGTCCGGCCAGTTGGCCTTTGCGATCGCGGGCCCCTTTTCCGCGTTTGCATAGAAGGGCCTCAAGGCCTAGGCAATTTGGCCTTCGCGATCGCGGGCCCCTGGTCGCGATCGCGTTGAAGGGAAATATGGGCAGTTAAGTTATATACGGGATTTAAGTCTCATTCCCCATTATCATCTTATTCTTTGAGATAATTGAGAGCTTCCAAGAAGGCCCTTCCACCTAGTGCTTGAGGTAAGTAAATTTCTTATTAGCACCGAGCTTAAACATCAATTTCTAGTTAAATCCCCCACTAATTTATCAAAATCATGAATTTGGGTAGGCCATGAATTCAAGTAGAAATTGTATATTTATGATTGTTGATACCCAATTTTCCTCAAATTATTTTCAAACTTGCATACCAGCTTTCAAAATTACTCTTTGTAATAATGAGTATTTTCCCCTATTTTCCATATTTTAATTAAACTATTTTCCTGGTTATTTAATATTTCATACTGAAATAATTCATAAATTATGCCATAAATAATTTCAAAATACTTCCCAGCTCAGTACGTTATTTATAATCATTTATATCTAGTAAAATTCAATTATTTCCCAAATTAGCCAATTAGGTCTTATTTAATTTTAATTACATCAATTTTACAATTATGGCCCAATTGGACATTTTGTATTGTTTCAATTCGAAATTTATGCATTTTTACACTTGATATTAGTTAATTACTGTAATTTTACCTATTTTAACTTAATTTAATTTTTATACAATTATTAGCTATTTTAACTAATTAATTATCTATTTTTAGGGGGTATTTAACATCTAACCACATTTATTTAAAACCTAGCCAAATTATAACCCAATTATACCCAACCCAACCTGATATCTAACCCAAATTCACCCCACAGCCCAATCCTAAAACTAACCCGGACCAACCCCTAATTTAATCTGAGCCGTTGATCAAATGAGATCAACGGCCCAGATCCATCCTTGCCTAAATTAACTCAAACGACCCCCCCAAACCCCTCATTTTCAAACACTCATCTGTCTCTCTACCTCCCCGTCTCTCTCTCTCTCTGGTTCTCTCTAGAACCTTCCCTGTTCCCCCCATCTCCTATGCCTCCTCTCTCCGGTTCACTTCATCTATGAAGCCTTCAATGGTCTCGATCATGCCAACTAGCTACTGGGGTTCATGCTTGGGTTGTTTTCGGCCTCTCCAGTGGGATTTTGACACGACCATGCAATAACCACCACGATCTCTGAGTTTCACGGCAGGTTCTCCGATTATCTCTGGTTTCTTTGAAACCCTAATTTTTGCCTAAACCTCTTAAATATCTGGCTTTTTAACGATTCCAACCTGTTTCTTTATGTTTTACTTTATTCTCAACTAAATCATTAAGATTCAACAGTTTTAAAATGTTTTAGCTTCCTTTTAAAATTAGGGTTTCTCAGAACCTCTTCTATGTTGGTTTTAACTGAGTTTCTCTTCACTCTTAAGTATATTCTTTGCATATCTCTATTGATTCTATGTATTTACTGCTTTTTAACTTGCCTATGTTAAAAAGCCCTAATTTTTAAGATCTTCTTTATATTAGTTCTTCGTGTTAAGCCTGACTACTTGATTCTTGCTAAGTTTCTGTGATTATCATGCTTCGAATGGGTTATTGCTAAGTTTTTAGCTTACTTGTATCACCTCTATGTGATTATATTCTTATGGGTTTGTTCATCTCTTGCCTCTTTCTGTCAATGTTGCTTACCCTGCCTGTTTGCTACGACTGTTTGCCTTCCTTATTTATATGTTGAAGTATGGTATCATAATACCCTCTTGACTGATTCTGATTTCCTTATTTGATGGTTTGAAGGTTTATTTAAAACCCTAGAATGCTAATCAGCTGTTTAAATTAAATGATTTTACTGAATCACTCCTTAATTAGAGTTTTTTAACTTAGTCCTAATTGAATGCTCTATGCTTAATAAACCCTGATTCTTTCCTTGTTGAGTCTTGACTTATTTTTCTTTGCCTTATATAACTATGTGTTTTACCGTTTGAATTTAAATCCCTTGACTTAAGGGAGTGATTGTCTTTATTTCGGTGCTCCGAGTTCCCTGTTACTTAACAGACCTTGATTATTTCCTTACTTAGTATGGTGCTGACTTTATTTACCTTATATGGCTATGTGTTTTACCATTTGAGTTTTAAATCCCTTGACTTAAGGGAACCGTGTCTTAATTTTGAACACTAATTTGATTCTGCCTTCTCTTATTACCATGCATTTATGATTCTTACCTTATTTGATTACCTGTTTCAACTATATATACTCGACTCTCTCATTAGCACACACAGAGACACAGACTCAGACTTGTGTTAATAACTTACTCTTTCTCACAAAAAGCTCTCTGCTCTACTACTCTCTTCTTTTGCTCTTGGTTACTGTTAGCCGGCTATAAGCCAAGGCTAACCATAGTGCTCTTTTTTCTTGCTCTTTCAGTTCTGCTTAATCTTTCTCACTGGTATGTTCTAATTAAGATTCAAGCTCCAAACCAATGTGTTTCTTATTGCTTCAGTTTGTCATATTCCTGATCTTCTTCTATTTGTGTTTCTGATGTTCAACATGCAATTAATCTCTTTGTTTTATCTATCATTACTTGCCATCCTTAGGATTTACATGCTCTGATTGAATCAATAATGCTTATATGATGTTGTCTATTCCTAGTATGCATCTATTAGGCCAGTATCCTAAAAATTGTGTAATGCCTAGTATTGAATCCTGCTGTTTCCTGATTCCCTAAAGCCCTCTCTGATTTCTGCAACTATGTTTAAATCTAGTATTTCTTGAATCTGTTATCATCATCTGCATTAATTTCAAGAACTTCTTCCTATTATGTGAATTATTTGTTCCCTACTCCCATTGTTCTCGTGTGAAGGCTGCCCTTTGTGTATTGCTGAAATTGTTTGACTGGTCTGTTACTTCTCTGATCTTAATGCTGTTTTCAAAAGCTATTTTTTCTAAATAACTCTTGAGTTGTAGAGTTTTTCCAACTGAACTCTTTTCAATCATTGTCTCTTTGAAACTCTTCTTTTCTTCTAGCAGTTCACACTATTCCTAGAAACTTAAGTTCCACCCCCTCAGTGTGAGCATTGCTTAGGGAACCTCTTGAGTTCCCTATGAACTTTGACGCACTGAGATTGGTGATTCCACACTGCACATACTCAACTTTGGCAAATATGTCTGGGTGCTGGTATTGGCCAGGGACCCACGAGGTTCTTAGGGAGCTTTGCCGCACCCGAACCATGAAAGGATGTGAAACTCGAAAGGATTGAGGTTGGGAGATATGGGTCTGATTGAAGGCTCCCTATAGAATTAACTTCTTATTTTCCTTTAGTGATGTAATTCATTATCCTTGGCTTGTAATAATATGTAAACGAATAATTGGGGCCGGATAGTGGATGTGGGAGGGGATTATGCATGCTTAGATAGGTACGGGTAGAAATCATGACTATATGATTTATTTACCTAAATGTGCAATAGTATCATGTTTAGTACATGTATACCATGCATTAGAAACCATGTTTAAGTTCTTTATTTCAGCATCTCTGTTATATTCATGTCATTTTTTATAAGCCCTGCTCACAGTTCATCACTATAACAAAGTAATAAAGACTGCTGCATTCTCATAAGTACTACATTTAAAACCATGTTTTAGGTATCCATGTGAGCATTAGATATCATGTTCTCTATGACTCTGCGTTCAACGTGTTTTTTTTATACTCTGTCAAACACCTAGTCATTACGTATTAAATCTATGAACCTCGCTAAAATCATGTTAAATGGTTTAAACGTTTTTCTGCAAATGCATTATCCTTCATGACCTTAAAATCATTGTTAAATCTTTATTTCACTCTTTTTTAAACAAATAATCAGTATATACGCACGCCTAGGCAAGCCTTAGGTCTAATATTCATCAAAACCAAAATTGGTCGTTCTACGTCTTGCTTGTATTAAAAGTGATCTTTAGTCTCTTATAAAATCTTTAGAACTTTGTTGTTTGTCACTGTTTTCACTCCTGCTTTTCCTAACAATTAGTGGATTTTCTAAACGATTATCCTTTCTACAAAATCATTATGTTTGAATCCTTGCTGTATTTTTTAAAAACTGATGGATTCTGAAATAGCTTACTCATTCTCCTTTCATTAAAGTTTTCCTTAAACTACTGGCTTCTACTCTGCTTTGAACTGCTGGATATTTTAAAGTCACTTCCCCTTTTTGATCCTTCTGTTATTTTAAAATCATGCTTTATTGATTTCTCTAAAGCTTCCCGTTTACTTTTACTAGGGACTTCATTAAACTGCTGTGCACTTTTTAATTCCTGCTCATGTCTTTAAATTACAGGAATTTTATTTAACATCAATCATTCTCCTCTTAAACTACTTTGTTTCAAGTGAATTTCCTGCTTTGTTACTGTGTTTTCAAAATTGTTCCTATTTGCTAAAAACCTGCTGAAACCTACTATTTTCCAACTCAGAATTCCTGTTTTAAATCCTGATTTTGAGACTTTGATTGTGTTTGAGACGTGCTATTTATGTGTTCACCTGTGGAGGGATCTGTGAGCCTCTTAGCAGCCCATTATGTGATGCCATACTTGTAGTCCTAATTGTTTTGTATGTCGCTTAGAATTTCATCCTTTAAACCTAGGGGTTTGTCCTAGTGCTCACCTTGTAGGATTTAGTAGTCCTAAATACCCTCCAGGACATATAGAATGGGACGGGTAATAGCACGCAATAAGCTTCGTGACCGACACATGCATTTTAAATACCTTAACAGGGTGGGAAGGGTAGAATATGGATATGATGACCGGTGCGCTAATACCACGTGTAGCCCCTCTTCGAGGCGTGACATACCGGGTATTGCATTGATGTGATCCATATTGATTTAAAACCAAGGACATTTTCATTCAAACGATTTTACTTTGCTATTCTTTAAATTTCTTTTAATAATTTCAGTATTTACTTGAAACCCCCTCCTACGTGAGCCTTGCTTGTCATTTGTTTACTGTCCAAATTCACAAAACTACTTGGATGGGACCCACAGTGGTGGATCTTGAGGGGTGCCTAATACCTTCCCCTTGGGATAATTTCAAGCCCTTACCCAGTCTCTGGTAATGCAAACTAGTTTATGAGTTAATCATTCTAGGTGCCCTAACGCACTATAAAATCGTTAGGTGGCGACTCTTCCTTAAACCTTTTACTTTAAGGAGTTGTCCAGAATGTCATGAAACCAAATCTCCGCGTACGTAACCCGTGCGAGGAAAAAGGGGGGCACGACAATCAAAAAGGTTAAAAATGATGTAAGTGATCTAAAATATCCATAATTGTACCAGGAGAATGTCCTAGGGGTGAGAAGGCTTATCCGACCTGGCTGGGATCGGACTCCATGTCGTGCACATTGATGACTTGATGTTGAGATATGATTATGATATGATGATGATTATTGTCCTCATTATTTCAGTTGAGATGGCCTAGCCGATCGGGCAGAGATCAGACTCCGTGTG
>ML257084.1:598-28245 GCA_005239495.1 Nicotiana undulata | reverse complement strand
AACAACATGGCGACTCTGCTGGGGACTTTCCCTAAGCTTATACCATTACAAGTTGCTTTGTGAATTTGGACCTTTAATTTTTATTTAAATGCTTACACCTTCTCCTATTCCCCGTTATATGTTGTTAACTATTTAATTTTTGCAAGTATTTATTTCACCTGAACGAAACTGACATATCTTCATGTTTTCTTTGTAACCGCTTCCCATTGTAACTGTTGTATTTCCTTTCTTTACCGCTTTCCTCAACGTGAAAATACATGACTATTTGTTTAAATGTTTTTATTGCATATCATGCTCCGCATTCATATTCAACTCATGCCAAACAAAAATCCTATTGCAACGCTTACAATGAGTGGTTGCGCTATTCCAATATTACTACCCCCTAAATTCGGAAAGGCGTATTTGCGGTAAAACTAGTCGATTAGCGATGCAGTCGACAGTTCCGTGCCTTCCCCCCTTGAGTTGTCCGCTCAAGTGTACCAGTCTAAAACTCCATAGAAACCTTACTCTATTGTAATGTTGCATGCATCATGGTCAAACCTATCCAGGCTAATGTGTTATCCGCACAATAGCCGTTACGATAGCCTTGTCCAAAGTCCATTGGGTTTCCCTGGAACCCAAACGGACGCCTTCACGTTTTGTGCATTAATTGGGGAACTAAATGCTCATGCTAATTATTGATGTTAAATAGTCAAGTCTGGTGGGGTAAGGATCTAACCCTATTTGTTTTGCAGAAATAGGGCACAAAATCCCCAGATTCGGCATGGTCGCTAATATTCACCCCAAATTGTTCAACTGGTGGAAGGATCTTCACTCCAGCGACAAAACACTCGTCAGGCAACACTTGGGCAACTTGCCCTCTCTATTGGATATTCAGCCTAACAAAATGATTATAGTGGTTGCTACCTTATTCTTGGATTGCGATCGGTCGGAATTCCGCTTCGGAAATAATGAAATGACACCGCTGCTGGAAGAAATAAGGGGTTTGGCCGGTTTGGCTAGGGAATCTCCAGGGTTGTTGATGCCTGAGAATCGCACAGGCTAGGGTTTTCTCAAAATGTTGGGACTGAAGAAATATCCGGACTTGGTATGTTTAAAGGATTCATACATCCCTTCTGATTACTTGTAAGAAAGGTTCGGTCATAGCAAATCATACCGCACGTATCAGGATGAGTTCGCCCTCACTTCTCTAGGGCACATCCATCATCGAGGGTTTGCTTTCATGGCTTGTTTTCTGGGTTTAATGGTGTTCCCGACAAAGAAGGAGAGGATTCACATTAGGTTGGCCATGGTCACTAAGACTTTAATGGAGGGGATCAACGGACAGGACTTCAACATTGTGCCTATGATCATTGCAGACATTGATGTGCCGGAGAATTTCGGCACATACCAAATTGCTTAGATTATAGTTTGTTTCAAGAGCATTTACCCTTTATGCTTATAGAATTTTGATGTTTTGCAGTGCATGAGGTGTAAATACTCAAGACCATGAAAAAGAAAGCAAAGAAGCTAAAAAGTAAAGGAAACAACACTATGTGATCAATTATCTGACAAGAGAGCATCGCATAACTTAAATGCGAAACGCATAACGCACCCAGGGATCGCAGATCGCAACAGAAAGATAGGCCAATTTAAAGGGCTTAAATGCAGTCGATTATGCGACCGCATAACTCACCTGCGAGCCGCATAATTAACCGCAGAATCCCTAGTGCCTGAAGTTGCCTCAAGAATGCGATGTCAATCTGCGGTCGCACATCAACAATGCGAACCGCAAATCAACAATGCGGTGACGACAAGGAGACTAGGGTTTAGAGATGCGATGAGAACGTGAAAGATGCGAACTGCATTCCTGTTATGCGACAGGAATGCGATCGCATAACCTGGTCGCAGGGGCTTTTTTGTCCGTGTTCTACCCGACCTTTGGCCCACTATAAAAGGATTTACTTGGGCTTTGTGGGTCATTCTTGTCTAGTCTTTGAAGAACATTCCCTATTAGAATATTCTCTCCTTTTTGGAAGCATTATAACTTCATTCTTGGTTTGTAAGCATTCATGACACTTAATACTCTTAGTTTTTTTTGTCATTTATTATGAGTAGCTAGCTTTAAATACTAAGGTTGTGGACCCTAAATGGGTGTTATGTATTTGGGTATCTAACATTGAATATATGCATAATGGGTTGTTGATATTTATTTACTTTTCATTGTATATTTATTGTTAGTGGTTGCAAACATTAACTTATGCCATAAATTCTTTCTTAGCTTGGAAAAGTGGGTTAGAATTGGTAAGAGGAAGTAAATATCAAAGACTCAAGGCTTTAAACCTTGTTTAATAGAATCACTTCGGGATAAGATGGTTTTATTTGGCATAAAATGATTTGGGTTTTATTGCAACTCTTTTATATTTGGGAAAATTATAAAGAGGAAATACTACTTATTATTGGAAAATATTGGGTAGTCATCTAGAAATCAATTGCATATCAAGAACTTCCCATTAGAAATATATCATATTAATACCCATTTGCATTACACGTCATAAAAAGGGGACACAAACTTGGTTCACTTAATTATATTAATTACAACTTTAATTAATTCTCATTGCTACTACTTCTATTAGATTACTACACAACCAACCCCCTTATTCCCGTTTACTTATGGAATGGAATTATGATTTGAGTTAAGAATCACACTATCAAAGTAACATTTTCACACCTATTCCCGGTGGGATTCGACCCGTAACATTTTAACACCTATTCCCTGTGGGATTCGACCCCAACCTCGTTGGGTTATTATATTTGACTTCGACCGCTTTACACTATTTTAAAGTATAATTTGAGCGTATCAAATTTTGTTGCCGTTGCCGGGGAATACGGTCTTGAAATTACTAGTTAGTGTGTACTTCACTTGATATCTCTTTCTATCCCATCACAAGTTTGTTTCTTTTGTATTGGTGTCTGAGGTTACAATGGCCGAATTGTATGATGAAGAGGAAAATCCTTTCGCTGAAATCGATGAATACATCAATGACACCAATGCTATCCTTCCCCCGATGGTGGGTGCGGCTACATTTAAAGTGGATCATGGGATGATTCTCATGCTCAAAGCAGAAGGGTTGTTACACAATTCCACAGATGATGACCCTACGCAACACTTAAGGAATTTCTTTAGTGTGTGCGCCATGCACAAACAGACCAACGTAACGGATGACGCTTTGAGGTTGCGGGTGTTCAAGTACTCATTAGAGGGAGAAGCAAGGAAGTGGCTTCAAAACTTACCTCCTCACACCATCACTACATGGAAAGAGCTTGTCCGAGATTTTTTGTCAAAGTGGTTCCCGGATAGCAAGAAATCTGAGCTTAGAGACAAAATATTTTTCTTCAAGCAAATGCCGGGGGAACACTTACATGAGGCATGAGACCGATTCAAGTTGTACCTTGTGCGATCACCGAACCATGGGTTCCCGGACCACATTTTGATGGAAATTTTTTACATGGGCTTGGACCCACTCTCCCAATCAATTTCAAAGAATGCCGCGGATGGATCTTTCATGGATAAGTCATTTGCTAGAATTACTCAAATTCTAGACAAGATGGCCAAGCACAATCAAGCTTGGCATTCGGAAGATACAACTGGGGAATTTCTTATGGCACTCCTTCTCTTGAAAACATGATCAAATAGAATCAAGAAAGAGACCAAGTGATTGCCGGTCTCGCCACTAATGTTGATGTATTGACAAGGATGCTCAAGGAAAATCAAACGAAGAAAGTACATATGGTGGAAGACATGAAATCAATGGGTAATAAAGAGTGGGAAGAAGCAAACTATGTTCAAAAATCTCAAGGTGGTTATCGCCAACAAAACAATTGGAAGCCAAACCCGCAAGGGCAAGTCCAACAAAATTGGCGCAATGATCAAGGCGGTCAAAGATCGTGGAACAACAACAATAACTATTCCAATAGAAGCTCCAATTCGTATGTACCACCGAGAGGTCAATATTCCAACTCTTCACAATCGTCAAGTGAATCTAAAATGGAAGGGATGCGAGAGCAGATTTTGCAAAATCAGGAGAAAAGCGATGCAACAATGAGGAATATGTCCGAGGTGGTGGGGTCACACACCACTTCGATTAAAAAACTTGAATTGAAAATGAGAGATCTATCTAGAGAGAAAATTTCGAAGCAAAAAGGTACACTTCCAAGGTACACGGTGGTAAACCCGAAAAGCGGCCAAATTGGGTCGACATCTCATTGCATGGCCATCACAACGAGAAGTGGTAAGGTGCTACAAGACGAGAGTGAGAAAGTGATTTATGTGGAGAGCGTTGATAAAGGAGAGGAAGCACGGAGTGATTTTCCGGTAGTAGTGGAGGTTGAAGAAACCCCCCTAGAGGATGAGATTCAAAGAGAAAGAAAAGGAAAGTCCGCGGAAAAGGCGAAGGAGACCCCAAAAGCTCCTCCACCAATTACTAGACCTAATCCTCCATTTCCTCAAAGGTTTACACGAAGAGCGGATGATGGGAAGTTTGAAAAATTATATGACATCTTGAAGCAATTGTCGGTGAATATTCCATTCTTGGAAGCTTTCCAAGAAATGTCGGGGTTCGCCAAGTACTTGAAAGAGTTGATGACAAAGAAGAGAACAACGAATAATGAGGTGGTGAATTTGACTCACCGGGTTAGTTCAATAATCACTACATCAACCGTGGAGAAAAAGGGAGACCCAGGAGCTTTTACTATCCCGTGTACCATTGGGTTGAGAGATTTTGCAAGAGCACTTTGTGACAACGGTGCTAGTATAAATTTTATGCCTCTTGCTATTCACAAGCAAGCGGGATTGGGATTGCCAAGACCAACTAGCATGCGTTTGCAAATGGCCGATCGAACTATAAAGAAACCCTTGAGCCTTGTTGATGATGTTTTAGTGAATGTGGGGAAGTTCCTTCTTTCGGCCGACATTGTCATCTTGGATTGTGCAGTCAACAAAGAGATTCCTATCATTCTAGGGAGACCATTACTTGAAACGGGAAGAGCATTGATGGACTCGGAACGACATGAAATCAAATTCCGGGTGAATGATGAAGAGGTCACTTTCCAAGCAAGCAAGGGTTTGAAATTGCCAAGTGCTTATGAGGGAATCTCGGTAATTGATGTGGTTGAAGAGGTGGAGGATAGTGGATATGGGAGGGGATTATGCATGCTTAGATAGGTACGGGTAGAAATCATGACTATAGGATTTATTTATCTAAATGTGCAATAGTATCATGTTTACTACATGCATACCATGCATTAGAAACCATGTTTAAGTTATTTATTTCAGCATCTCTGTTATATTCATGTCATTGCCCTGCTCATAGTTCATCACTATATAAATTAATAAAGACTGCTGCATTCTCATAAGTACTACATTTAGAAACCATGTTTTAGGTATCCATGTGAGCATTAGATATCATGTTCTCTAGGACTCTGCGTTCAGCGTGTTTTTTTTTATACTCTTTCAATTACCTAGTAATTACGTATTAAATCTAGGAACCTCGCTAAAATCGTGTTAAATGGTTTAAACGTTATTCTGCAAATGCATTATCCTTCATGGCCTTAAAATCAATGTTAAATCTGTATTTCACACTTTTTTTAACAAATAATCAGTATATACGCACGCTTAGGCAAGCCTTAGGTCTAATATTCATCAAAACCAAAATTGGTCGTTCTACGTCTTGCTTGTATTAAAAGTGATCTTTAGTCTCTTACAAAATCTTTAGAACTTTGCTGTTTGTCACTATTTCACTCCTGATTTGCCTACTAATTAGTGGATTTTCCAAACGATTATCCTTTCTACAAAATCATTATGTTTGAATCCTTCCTCTATTTTTTAAAAACTACTAGTTTCTGAAATAGCTTACTCATTCTCCTTTCATTATACTTTTCCTTAAACTACTGGCTTCTACTCTGCTTTGAACTGCTGAATCTTTTAAATTCACTTCCCCTTTTTGATCCTTCTGTTATTTTAAAATCATGCTTTACTGATTTCTCTAAAGCTTCCCGTTTACTTTTACTAGGGACTTCATTAAACTGATGTGCACTTTTTAATTCCTGCTCCTCTCTTTAAATTACTGGAATTTTATTTAACATCAATCATTCTCCTCTTAAACTACTATGTTTCAAGTGAATTTGCTGCTTTGTTACTGAGTTTTCAAAATTGTTCCTTTTTGCTAAAAACCTGCTGAAACCTACTATTTTCCAACTCGGAATTCCTGTTTTAAATCCTGATTTTGAGACTTTGATTGTGTTTGAGATGTGCTATTTATGTTTTTACCTGTGGAGGGATCTGTGAGACTCTTAGCAGCCCATTATGTGATGACATACTTGTAGTCCTAATTGTTTTGTATGTCGCTTAGAATTTCATCCTTTAAACCTAGGGGTTTGGCCTATTGCTCACCTTGTAGGATTTAGTAGTCCTAAATACCCTTCAGGACTTATAGAATGGGACGGGTAATAACACGCAATAAGCTTTGTGATCGGCATACACATTTTAAATACCTTGGTGGGAAGGGTAGAATATGGATATGATGGCCGGTGCTCTAATACCACGTGTAGCCCCTCATCGAGGCGTGACATACCGGGTATTGAATTGATGTGATCCATATTGATTTAAAACCTAGGATATTTTCATTCAAATGATTTTACTTTGCTATTCTTTATATTTCTTTTAATAATTTCAGTATTTACTTGAAACCCCCTCCTACGTGAGCCTTGCTTGTCATTTGTTTACTGTCCAAATTCACAAAACTACTTGGCTGGGACCCACAGTGGTGGATCTTGAGGGGTGCCTAATACCTTCCCCTTGGGATAATTTCAAGCCCTTACGCAATATCTGGTAATGCAAACTAGTTTAAGAGTTAATCATTCTAGGTACCCTAACGCACCATAAAATCGTTAGGTGGCGACTCTTCCTTAAACCTTTTCCTTTAAGGAGTTGTCCAGAATGTCATGAAACCCGATCTCCGCGTACCTAACCCGTGCGAGGAAAAAAGGGGGCGTGATAGCATGGCGACTCTGCTGGGGACTTTCCCTAAGCTTGTACCATTACAAGTTGCTTTGTGAATTTGGACCTTTAATTTTTATTTAAATGCTTACACCTTCTCCTATTCCCCGTTATATGCTGTTAACTATTTAATTTTTGGAAGTATTTATTTCACCTGAACGAAACTGACATATCTTCATGTTTTCTTTGTAACTGCTTTCCATTGTAACTGTTGTATTTCCTTTCTTTACCACTTTCCTCAACGTGAAAATACATGCCTATTTGTTTAAATATTTTTATTGCATATCATGCTCCGCATTCATATTCCACTCGTGCCAAACAAAAATCCTATTGCAACGCTTACAATGAGTGGTTGTGCTATTCCAATATTACTACCCCCTAAATTCGGAAAGGCGTATTTACGGTAAAACTAGTCGATCTGCGGTGCAGTCGATAGTTCCGTGCCTTTCCCCCTTGAGTTGTCCGCTCAAAGGTACCAGTCTAAAACCTCATAGAAACCTTACTATATTGTAATGTTGCGTGCATCATGGTCAAACCTAGCCAGGCTAATGTGTTATCCTCACAATATCCTTTACGATAGCCTTGTCCAAAGTCCATTGTGTTTCCCTGGAACCCAAACGGACGCCTTCACGTTCTGTGCATTTATTTGGGGAACTAAATGCTCATGCTAATTATTGATGTTAAATAGTCGAGTCTGGTGGGGTAAGGATCTAACCCTCTTTGTTTTGCAGAAATGAGGCGCAAAATCCCCAAATTCGGCATGGTCGCCAATATTCACCCCAAATTGTTAAACTGGTGGGAGGATCTTCACTCCAGGAACAAAACACTCATCAGGAAACACTTGGGCAACTTGCCCTCTCTTTTGGATATTCAGTCTAACAAAATGATGATAGGGGTTGCTACCTTATTCTGGGACTGCGATCGGTCGGTATTCCGCTTCGGAAATAATGAAATGACACCGCTGCTGGAAGAAATAGGAGGTTTGTCCGGTTTAGCTTAGGAATCTCCAAGGTTGTTGATGCCTGAGAATCGTACAGGCTGGGGTTTTCTCAAAATGTTGGGACTGAAGAAAAATCTGGACTTGGTACGTTTAAAGGATTCGTACATCCCTTTTGATTACTTGTACGAAAGGTTCAGTCATAGAAAATCATACCGCACGTATCAAGATGAGTTCGCCCTCACTTCTCTAGGGCACATCCATCGCCGAGGGTTTTCTTTCATGGCTTGTTTTCTGGGTTTAATGGTGTTCCCGAAAAAGAAGGAGAGGATTCACATTAGGTTGGCCATGGTCACTAAGACTTTAATGGAGGGGATCAACAGACAGGACTTCAGCATTGTGCCTATGATCATTGCAGACATATACTGAGCCTTAGAAAAGTGTCAACGGGGAGAAAGACACTTCGAAGGTTGCAACTTACTGCTTCAACTTTGGCTTACTGAACACCTGCAAAGGGGTGACTACCGACAAGACAACCATCAAAGAATCTGGGATGACCATATCGCTTTCCACCACCCAAAGCGAATGAACTATATTCCAGACATGTTCGCTCAGCCGGAAAATGCCGAGGGATGGGTTGAGTTGCTGGAAAATTTGACCGAGGACCAGATCCAGTGGATGTTTGAACGGTTCCCAACGGACGAATTTATCATCTGATCCCGAGACGCTTCATTTCTGATATTGATTGGTTGAGGGGAACATACTCTTACGTCCCTCTCCGAGTTATGAGGCAAGCAGGGAGGAGGCAGGTTATACCTAGGGTTGAGACGATGAGACATCTTCGAGCAGACTTCCAGGATGATAACAACCCTCACAAATGCCAAGCCCAGCATTTGTGGCACTGCAAGATTGCACTCGAGAAAGACACCATCGACCCAGACATGTATCATGCCGGTTGTACTACTTTCTATCTAAGCTGATTAAAAGAAGATATGGAGGGCCAATTCGAGCCAGGATTCACTCAGGGTCACTGAGTCATAGATGAGAAGGCCGAAGCGCAAGTTAAATTCAATAGTTTATGCATGAGGCTCCGTGAATGTGAAAATAATCATCACCAGATACACGCTTCAAGCAGAAAGCTGATTAAGGAATGGAAGGATATGGTTATCAGCTCCAACAAGAGGCTAGGGTACTTCGAGCGAGGTATAGTCTGGATGAGAAATCTGGGTGGAGGAACTTATCACCATATCGAGTGGGTCAATGCTATCGACAAGGACAAATGGTGGGATAGCAAGATCGAGAGTATCTTGAATTGGGAGGATACGAGCCAGACAAAGGGCTCGGTAAGAACCTCCAAGGGATCACGAAACCCATCAAGCTCAAGAAACGTGGTACCACTTTCGGCCTGGGGTATGAGTATACATGGGAAGAATTATAAAACTGGTCGCGCCCATGGCGCGGTCATTATTACCCCTTGGAGTAGCCAATACCTCATGTGGAGCAGACCTTCCAGCAGGTGATATCATCTATAGGTCATACGAAGTAGAAACACTGGCGGCGATGAGGGATTTGTTTCTAGACGACAGGGATCAGTAATGCTTATATGTTGATTGAATCAGTAATGCTTATATGTTGTTGTCTATTCCTAGTATGCATCTATTAGGCCAGTATCCTAAGAATTGTGTAATGCCTAGTATTGAATCCTGTTGTTTCCTGATTCCTTGAAGCCCTCTCTGATTTCTGCAACTATGTTTAAATCAAGTATTTCTTAAATCTGTTATCATCATCTGCATTAATTGCAAGAACTTCTGCCTATTATGTGAATTATTTGTTCCCAACTCCCCTTGTCCTCGTGTGAAGGCTGCCCTTTGTGTATTGCTGAAATTGTTTGACTGGTCTGTTACTTCTCTGATCTTAATGATGTTTTCAAAAGCTATTTTTTTCAAAATAACTCTTGAGTTGTAGAGTTTTTCCAACTGAACTCTTTTCAAACATTGTCTCTTTCAAACTCTTCTTTTCTTCTGGCACTTAACACTATTCCTAGAAACTTAAGTTCCACCCCCTCAGTGTGAGCATTTCTTAGGGAACCTCTTGAGTTCCCTCTGAACTTTGATGCACTGAGATTGGTGATTCCACACTACACATACTCAACTTTGTCAAATATGTCTTGGTGCTGGTATTGGCCAGGGACCCACGAGGTTCTTAGGGAGCTTTGCCGCACCTGGACCATGAAAGGCTGTGAAACTCGAAAGGATTGAGGTTGGGAGATATGGGACTAATTGAAGGCTCCCTATAGAATTAAATTCTTATTTTCCTTTAGTGATGTAATTCATTATCCTTGGCTTGTAATAATTTGTAAACGAATAATTGGGGTCGGATAGTGGATATGGGAGGAGATTATGCATGCTTAGATAGGTACGGGTAGAAATCATGACTATAGGATTTATTCACCTAAATGTGCAATAGTATCATGTTTAGGACATGCATACCATGCATTAGAAACCATGTTTAAGTTATTTATTTCAGCATCTCTGTTATATTCATGTAATTTTTTATAGTCGAGATGGAGGAAAAATTCATCAAGAGGATCGAGGACTGCAAAAAGGCTAAAGGAGTCGAAGGAGGATATCTAGCCAGTACCTACTTACTGCTGGGACTTCGCGAGTTGGGAAAGCTCATCAAAGAGAGCAGGAATGCCGAATCTGGGGAAGGTCCTTCTGGGACCAACTAGATAGGGGTGTCTTTTATTTTGTCTCATTTGATGTAATAAGGCCATTGGCCATTAGTGACTTCTATTTTTTTGCATATTTAGAGTCGTTTCTATCATCAATAAAATGAGGCATTTAGCATTTCAAGTTCTCCAAATTAATTTGTCGCTAGGCCTACCTCGGGCACAAAGAGGTTCCCCAACTTAGGATGCGTTTTACATTTTCGCATTACGTGTTTAAATTACCACAATATGTTTTATAATCCTCGCTGACGTCATTACCTTTTTGTTTTTCCTTTATTTATTATTCCCCTCTCCGAAGGTTAGTTCGTGCATTCTGGCATCAACAGTCTAATGCACAAGATATAAGGGCCCTCCTCCTAGTCCTCCTCCTAGTCCTCCCAGGGGAAAAGACAAAGGCAAAAGTAACATGGAAGAATCAAGCGGCGCCAGACAAGAGAATAGGGTTGAATGGGTAGAGGCCTCTGACGATCGGGGTATTCAGGTTTTGCATGAAAACATGTCACCATTGGAACAAAAGTTGCTGAAATTTCAAGAAGAGCTTGATCAGGTCTGGAATCTGGCCAATTTGTCCTTTTCCCTCAATGTCCCTGACGTCACCCCTACACCTCCACAAAATATCCTAAAAAAATCAAATCACCCTCATGTCACTCCCCCAAAGAGCCAAACCCTCCCAGCACAGTGCAACAATTGCCACAACACTCCGCCTCCACCCCCGGGACCTCAGACTTACAAAAAAGATCATCTCTTTGCCTACAACAATCCCATCTACGTGGAGACTGTGACTCACTCCAACCGCCTGTCACACATACGTCTGAGTCCGATGAGAAAGACCTGCTTATCAAGAATCTGACTAAGGAACTTAGGAAGTTGACTAGCCGAGTCCAGGGTGTTGAAGGAGTCAAGGGGATCGAAGGCCTGAACTATGAAGACCTCTACATACAGCCTGATGCCGAACTGCCCGAGGGGTACAAACCTCCAAAGTTCGAGATATTTGATGGCACCGCTGATCCAAGGGTCCATCTGAGGACCTATTGTGACAAATTGGTTGGCGTAGGAAAAGACGAAAGGATCTGCATGAAGCTATTTATGAGGAGTTTGAAGGGAGATGCACTATCTTGGTACATCAGCCAAAACCCCAAGAAGTGGTCCAACTGGGTAGGTATGGCAACAGACATCATTGACTGGTATAGGTTCAACACGGAGAACGTAGCAAATGTGTTCTATATTCAGAACTTGAGGAAGAAACCCAAAGAAAACCTTTCGCGAGTATGCTACTCGTTGGAGGTCGGTAGCTGCCAAAGTTAGGCCCGCCTTAGAGGAAACACAGATGAACAAATTCTTTGTTCGGGTTCGGGACCCGCAATACTATGAACTACTGATGATGGTTGAGGGTCAAAAGTTCTCCGACATTATAAAATTAGGAGAGCGGATTGAAGAAGGTATCAAGAATGGTATGATTACTAACTTTGAAGCTTTGCAGGCCACTAATAAACCTCTGCAGTCCGGTGGTGTGTCTAGAAAGAAGAATGTGGGAGCCGTGATGGTTGCACAACAAGCCAAATCCCCGCCTAAATACCAGGTCTATCCCGCACCTCCATTCACATATCAACCCGTTCAAAATTTCCAAGCACCCTCACCTTCATACCAAACTCCACCATCCACAACCCACATATCAACCCACTTCACCCAAATACTCCCAACCCGCTCCCGTCTATAACACCTATAACTCCCAGCCATCTCGCTATCAGTCGCCCCCCTACCCGTCAAAACTTCCCTAGGCCTCGCCCTAACTTTTATCGTCGCCCTCCAAAACAATACACCGCTATAGCCGAGCCCATTGACCAGCTGTATGAAAAGCTCAAAGTTGCTGGTTATGTCACACCCATCCCTGCTGTCACCCCTGAGAACCCTTCTCAGTGGGTTAACCCGAACAAATCATGTGCATATCATTCTGGCTTGAAAGGACACATCATTTATGAATGCCGCTCTTTGAAGGATAAGATACAGACCGTTATTGGTAACAAGATTATTGTGGCCAAGGAATCCGCTCCGAACGTCCGTACCAATCCCTTACCAGACCATAAGGGCAGAGGTATCCACATGATTGAGATAGAAGATGATTGGGATCCCAAGGGGTACATCGGGTTGATCGGAGAAGGCGATGACCCAAAGAAACCTGCAGTCACACTCAACCCGATCATAGTCAATATTCAACCATATGAGAATACTGAGGTGAATATGTCTATCCCACTTGAGTTTGAAGCAGCACCGCCGGCAAAGGCAAAGGGACCAGTGCCAATTGAGGTTGATTTCATGTCTCCGGCAAATGCACTCGCACCCTTCGAGGTTACAGTCTTGCCACCCAAAGCCCGTGTGCCATATGAAGTAAGGATAGCCGCGCCAATCCTAGCGGCAATGTCAACCACACCACCTTTCTACTCAAATGCTATCCCTTGGGATTATACAACTGAGGCGAGAAGAAAAAGTAAAAGCATGTCTGAAGAAGCCATCGCAACACAGGGTATGACGAGAACTGGTAGAGTCTATACCGCTGAGTATCTGGCCGAGTCAAGAAAGCAGGCTGCCAACCAGCCTCCCCTCATTGAGACAGGTTCAGATGATCTTTGGAGGAAAGTACAGGCTAAAGAATATTCGGTCATCGACCAACTGAACAAGACACCAGCACATATATCCATTATCTCTCTGTTGCAGAACTCTGAGACGCACAAAAATTCTTTGCTGAAAGTGTTGAGTGAAGCCTATGTACCGAATAACATCACTAGCGTGGAAATGGCCAACATGGTAGGCCAAGTACTGGAAAGCCACAAAATCACTTTTCACGAAGACGAGTTGCCACCTGAGGGATTGGGACATAACAAGGCTTTGCACATCACTGTTCATTGCGAAGATTATTTCATAACCAGGATTATCGTCGACGGAGGGTCCAGTCTTAACATATGTCCGCCGATAACACTCAAGAAGTTGGTTAAGGGACTACATGAGATAAAGGATGGAGCGATCAACGTGAAGGCATTCGACAGTTCTCAAAGGTCTACCATTGGAGAGATAAATCTATGTCCGTAGATGGGATCGACTTGGTTCGAGGTGGACATTCAGGCGATAGATATGCCAGCATCTTACAATCTACTGTTTGGACGACCCTGGATCCATGCTGCTAGGGCTGTAGCATCAACACTACATCAGGAGGTAAAATTCGAGTGGAACCATCAAGAGGTGATCATCCACGGCGACGGTAGCAACCCTATTTACAATCGCCAGACTATCCCTGTAATTGATGGAAAGAGAAAATTGGGTGGAGGAACTTATCACCATATCGAGCGGGTCAATGCTGTCGACAAGGACAAATGGTAGGATAGAAATATCGAGAGTATGTTGAATTGGGGAGGATACGAGCCAGACAAAGGGCTCGGTAAGAACCTCCAAGGGATCACGAAACCCATCAAGCTCAAGAAATATGGTACCACTTTCGGCCTGGGGTATGAGTATACATGGGAAGAATTCAAAAACTGGTCTACCCCATGGCGAGTTTACTATTACCCCTTGGATCAGCCAATACCTCATGTGGAGCAGACCTTCCAGCAGGCTGATATCATCTATGGGTCCGACGAAGAAGAAGCACTGGCAGCGATGAGGGATTTGTTTGGACATTTTGTATTGTTTCAATTCGAAATTTATGCATTTTTACACTTGATATTAGTTAATTACTGTAATTTACCTATTTTAACTTAATTTAATTTTTATACAATTATTAGCTATTTTAAGTAATTAATTATCTATTTTTAGGGGTATTTAACATCTAGCCACAATTTTTTAAAAACTGGCCAAATTATAACCCAATTATACCCAACCCAACTTGATATCTAACCAAAATTCACCCCCATCCCAATCCTAANATCTGAGTCGTTGATCAAATGAGATCAACGGCCCAGATCCATCCTTGCCTAAATTAACTCAAACGACCCCCCCCCAAACCCCTCATTTTCCAACACTCATCTGTCTCTCTACCTCCCCGTCTCTCTCTCTCTGGTTCTCTCTAGAACCTTCCCTGTTCCCCCCATCTCCGATGAAGCTCCGCCTTTCTCCGGCTATCTCCGACCACCATCCTTTCGACCACCAGCCTCCATGATGCCTCCTTTCTCCGGTTCACTTCATATTTGAAGCCTCCAATGGTCTCGACCATGCCAACTAGCTACCGGGGTTCCTGCTTGGGTTATTTCCGGCCTCTCCGGTGGGGTTTTGACACGACCATGCCATAACCACCACGATCTCTAAGTTTCACGGCAGGTTCTGCGATTATCTCTGGTTTCTTATGAAACCCTAATTTTTGCCTAAACCTATTAAATCTCTGGCTTTTTAACGATTCCAACCTGTTTCTTTATGTTTTACTTTATTCTCAACTAAATCTTTAAGATTCAACAGTTTTAAAACGTTTTAGCTTCCTTTTAAAATTAGGGTTTCCCAGAACCTATTCTATGTTGGTTTTAACTGAGTTTCTCTTCACTCTTAAGTCTATTCTTTGCATATATCTACTGATTCTATGTTCTTACTGCTTTTTAACTTGCCTATGTTAAAAAAGCTCTAATTTTTAAGATCTTCTTTATATAAGTTATTCATGTTAAGCCTGACTACTTGATTCTTGATAAGTTTCCGTGATTATCATTCTTCGAATGAGTTATTGCTGAGTTTTTAGCCTACTTGTATTACCTCTGTGTGATTATATTCATATGGGTTTGTTCATCTCTTGCCTCTTTCCGTCAATGTTGCTGACCCTTCCTGTTTGCTATGACTGTTTGCCTTCCTTATTTATATGTTGAAGTATGGTATCATAATTCCCTCTTGACTGATTCCGATTTCCTTATTTGATAGTTTGAAGGTTTATTTAAAACCCTAGAATGCTACTCGACTGTTTAAATTAATTGATTTTACTGAATCACTCCTTAATTGGTGTTTTTGAACTTAGTCCTAATTGAATGCTCTATGCTTAATAAACCCTGATTCTTTCCTTGTTGAGTCTTGACTGATTTTACTTTGCCCTATGTAACTATGTGTTTTACTGTTTGAATTTGAATCCCTTGACTTAAGGGAGTGATTGTCTTGATTTCTTGCCTCCGAGTTCCCTGTTACTTAACATACCTTGATTATTTCCTTACTTAGTATGGTGCTGACTTTATTTACCTTATATGGCTATTTGTTTTACCATTTGAGTTTTAAATCCCTTGACTTAAGGGAACCGTTTCTTAATTTTGAACACTAATTTGATTCTGCCTTTTCTTATTACAATGCATTTATGACTATTACCTTATTCGATCACCTGTTTCAACTATATATACCCTACTCTCTCATTAGCACACAGAGACATAGACTCAGACTTGTGTTAAAAACTCACTCTTTCTCACAAAAATCTCTCTGCTCTACAACTCTCTTCTTTTGCTCTTGGTTATTATTAGCCGGCTATAAGCCAAGGCTAACCATAAGGCTCTTTTGTCTTGCTCTTTCAATTCTGCTAACTCTTTCTCACTGGTATCTTCTAATTAATATTCAACCTCCAAACCAATGTGTTTCTTATTGCTTCAGTTTGTCATATTCCTGATTTTCTTCTATTTGTGTTTCTGTTGTTAAACATGCAATTAATATCTTTGATTTATCTATCATTACTTGACATCCTTAGGATTTACATGTTCTAATTGAATCAGTAATGCTTATATGTTGTTGTTTATTCCTAGTATGCATCTATTAGTCTAGTATCCTAAAAATTGTGTAATGCTTAGTATTGAATCCTGCTGTTTTCTGATTCCTTGAAGCCCTCTCTGATTTCTGCAACTATGTTTAAATCAATTATTTCTTGAATTGGTTATCATCATCTGTGTTAATTGAAAGAACTTCTGCCTATTATGTGAATTATTTGTTCCTAACTCCCCTTGTCCTCGTGTGAAGGCTGCCCTTTGTACTGTTGAAATTGTTTGACTGGTCTGTTACTTCTCTGATCTTACTGCTGTTTTCAAAATAACTCTTGAGTTGTAGAGTTTTTCCAACTAAACTCTTTTCAAACATTGTCTCTTTCAAAGTCTTCTTTCTTTTGGCACTTCACACTATTCCTAGAAACTTAAGTTCCACCCCCTCAGTGTGAGCATTGCTTAGGGAACCTCTTGAGTTCCCTCTGAACTTTGACGCACTGAGATTGGTTATTCCACACTGCACATACTCAACTTTGGAAAATATGTCTGGGCACTAGTATTGGCCAGGGACCCATGAGGTTCTTAGGGAGCTTTGCCGCACCCGGACCATGAAAGGTTGTGAAACTCGAAAGGATTGAGGTTGGGAGATATGGGCCTGATTGAAGGCTCCCTATAGAATTAACTTCTTATTTTCCTTTAGTGATGTAAATCATTATCCTTGGTTTGTAATAATTTGTAAACGAATAATTGGGGCCACATAGTGGATATGGGAGGGGATTATGCATGCTTAGATAGGTATGGGTAGAAATCATGACTATAGGATTTATTTATGTAAATGTGCATTAGTAACATGTTTAGGACATGCATACCATGCATTAGACACCATGTTTAAGTTCTTTATTTCAGCATCTCTATTATATTCATGTCATTTTTATAAGCCCTGCTCACAGTTCATCACTACAACAAAGTAATAAAGACTGTTGCATTCTCATAAGTACTACATTTAGAAACCATGTTTTAGGTATCCATGTGAGCATTAGATATCATGTTCTCTAGGACTCTACGTTCAGCGTGTTTTTTTAATACTCTGTCAAACACCTAGTCATTACGTATTAAATCTAGGAACCTCGCTAAAATCGTGTTAAATGGTTTAAACATTTTTCTGCAAATGCATTATCCTTCATGACCTTAAAATCAGTGTTAAATCTGTATTTCACTCTTTTTTTAACAAATAATCAGTATATACGCACGCCTAGGCAAGCCTTAGGTCTAATATTCATCAAAACCAAAATTGGTCGTTCTACGTCTTGCTTGTATTAAAAGTGATCTTTAGTCTCTTATAAAATATTTAGAACTTTGCTGTTTGTCACTATTTTCACTCCTTCTTTGCCTAATAATTAGTGGATTTTCCAAACGATTATCCTTTCTACAAAATCATTTTGTTTGAATCCTTGCTCTATTTTTTAAAAACTACTGGTTTCTAAAATAGCTTACACATTCTCCTTTCATTGAAGTTTTCCTTAAACTACTGGCTTCTACTCTGCTTTGAATTACTGAATCTTTTGAAGTCACTTCCCCTTTTTGATCCTTCTGTTATTTTAAAATCATGCTTTACTGATTTCTCTAAAGCGTCCCGTGTACTTTTACTAGGGACTTCATTAAACTGCTGTGCACTTTTTAATTCCTTCTCCTGTCTTTAAATTACTGGAATTTTTGTAACATCAATCATTCTCCTCTTAAACTACTATGTTTCAAGTGAATTTCCTGCTTTGTTACTGAGTTTTCAATATCATTCCTTTTTGCTAAAAACCTGCTGAAACCTATTGTTTTCCAACTCGGAATTCCTATTTTAAATCCTGATTTTGAGACTTTGATTGTGTTTAAGACGTGCTATTTATGTGTTTACCTATGGAGGGATCTGTGAGCCTCTTAGCTACCCATTATGTGATGCCATACTTGTAGTCCTAATTATTTTGTATGTCTCTTAGAATTTCATCCTTTAAACCTAGGGGTTCGGCCTAGTGCTCACCTTGTAGGATTTAGTAGTCCTAAATACCCTCCAGGACATATAGAATGGGATGGGTAATAGCACGCAATAAGCTTCGTGACCGACACACGCGTTTTAAATACCTTAACGGGGTGGGAAGGGTAGAATATGGATATGATGACTAGTGCGCTAACACCACGTGTAGCCCCTCTTCGAGGCGTGACATACCAGGTAATGCATTGATGTGATCCATATTGATTTAAAACCTAGGACATTTTCATTCAAATGATTTTACTTTTCTATTCTTTAAATTTCTTTTAATAATTTCAGTATTTACTTGAAACACCCTCCTACGTGAGCCTTGCTTGTCATTTGTTTACTGTCCAAATTCACAAACTACTTGGCTGGGACCCACAGTGGTGGATCTTGAGGGGTGCCTAATACCTTCCCCTTGGGATAATTTCAAGCCCTTACCCAATCTCTGGTAATGCAAACTATTTTATGAGTTAATCATTCTAGGAGCCCTAACGCACCATAAAATCGTTAGGTGGCGACTCTTCCTTAATCCTTATCCTTTAAGGAGTTGTCCAAAATGTCATGAAACCCGATCTCCGTGTACCTAACCCGTGTGAGGAAGAAGGGGCGCGCGACAATGATCCTTAGGCTATGAGAGAGTGATTCCTTCGAAAATTTTCGGAATTCGAGCATGCGGGCCTGGGGTTGAATTTTAGGAATTCTTCAAGAATAATGATTTTATTGAATAAATAGGATACTTTCCCCATATTGATCATGCATTGATATAATTGTACACCTTTTGGCTTGTTGCGAGTCCTCGGGTGTAGAGTTTGGAGTTTCGGGCGCATTCGTGGTCCGAGAGGTAGATTCAACACGAGGTGAGTCTTCTTTCTAACTTTGTTAGAGGGAATTGTCCCCCTAGGTGCTCTAAATTCTATGTGCACTTGTTTGGGGGGGGGGGAGGGAGGGGGGGCGCTACGCACGCACCTAGTGACGAGAGTCCGTACGTAGCGGCTATTATTGTTATGTCCGGGTAGCTAGGCCACAACATGTTCATTGTTCATCCTTGTCCTGATATATATATGTTCTGTACTCCTGTTGTGCATAGCAATATTCTTAAAGTAATTGTATTTGTGTATCTACGGGATCGGGTCGTACGCCACGTCGGGTTTAAGAGTGATTATACCTATATTGGGATCGGGTCGTACGCCACAACAGATTTGAGAGTGATTATACCTATATGGGATCAGGAAGTACGCCACGGCGGAGTGAGAGGTACTTGTATACGTATATGGGATCGGGTCGTACGCCATGGCGGGTTTGGAAGGTACTTTATTGGAACGGGCCGTACGCCACGGCGGATTTAAGACTTGGTTATTTTTTGTTCATTCCGGTGGTCCTACCCTAGAAAGCGCGTTATTGCTTAATTCAGTAGTTGTTTGGATTTTGTCACGACCCAAACTGGAGGGTCATGACAAGTACCCGGGCCATATTTGCCGAGCACCAACGTACATTTTATCTAATTATTTTTTTATCTTTAAGGGCCGACGAGATTAATATAAGTGGTAGATATGGATTATCACCAAACAATGACAGATAATAGAATACACATAGATAACATGGGATAACAAGACTGCCAAGAAACTACATATAAGTTAGGGGCTACCACACTTCCATGAAAGACTATACAACATAAATCATCCGACAAGGCATACCAAACTATACATAAGCTGACACCTGTCTATGAGCCTCTAAAGGAGCATAAGTAATGCAACATAGTCGGAACAGGGCCCCGACATACCCATAATATCTATAACAAAAATGCATACCAAGACCACGGCAAGTCCGGAGAAGGGAGCTCGCCTATAACCGCTGAATTGGAAATCCTACTGTGGTAGGGGAACTGCGTCTACCTGTCTATCGGGACCTGCAGCACGACATGCAGCGTCCACAAATAAAAAGGACATCAGTACGAATAATGTACTGAGTATGTAAGGCTGGTCAATATAAATATGAACAATAATGTAAAGAAAGGTAGAGAAGATACAACCTGTAACATCTTAGTGCTTCTAAGAGATAGTAACATGAAATGCATGATACATATATATACATAATCTTTTAAAACATCCGCCTCTGTGGGCATCATCATCATCATAGAACATTCGCCTCTGTGGGCATCATCATTATCATATCATACCCGGCCTCAAAGAGGACTCGGTAAACCCAACTGATCAGTGGTTGCACAATAGGTGCCATACCCGGCCGACTATAGCGCGGCTCGGTAGAGTAAAATAGCTACATATATATATAATGCATGTAGGACTCATTTGAATCATATTCTGAACCTTTCGGAGAGACGTAAGGTCGATATTCTCCGTACAAGTTATTAGGATTAACTCTTCATCAAGAATCTTATAATAATCAGGAAGTACCAACAACATTGATAACATAAGAATAAGAGAAGCAACCTCAAAACCAATTGTTCCATAAGAAGGGAAACAATATATGTACTGCTAGCTTCTAAGAGTAGAGTATCTTTGGAAGCTCGTTCATTGTATTATGTACAATCAGAGTCGTGCAAAAGAAGGAAAAGGATAGCCTCACATACCTTGTATATACTGCCCAAATCTCAAGCTATGCAATTTTCACGACTCATTAGTCTACAATAAGAGAAATGAAACTATCGTTATCATTTGAGCGTCATAACTATTGTGTATCGACCACAACCTATTTTACGATGAAACGGACAGCACCTCCCCTATATATATGACTTCACAAAAGTCAAAACAATCACTAAAAAGCCCAAACAACATCAATAAAAATCAAATTGAGCTTCCCAAAACAGTCCACACACAACCTAATAACTTTATACATAAGACAACCACCGTAGTCGTGTCAAACGACCCGGAAATATTACGACGAACGACTAGCCCACAATACTACATCTATATGGTGTTTCTCCACACCCTTACTCCTCTAAAACTCCACAATACAGTAGTAAAATACGCATCCCAACAGCAACACAAAACAGTCCGCAAAACAGTCCGCAAAACAGTCCGCTACAAGTGAATAACTCGAACTCACGGCTTCCGATCACCGTCCCGTGAGTTCTTAAAAGTATAAAACTAATTACCTTGAATTTACAGCACAAAAATTGATGAAAGATAGCAGTAAACTCACCTTACTTGCTGGATAACTCAGCCCTTATCTTGGTTCTTTAAACTCTAGGGTTCACCCCCAATTTGAACTTGAAAGCGAGGGAAAATCAATTAGGGTTTGTGGGTGATTTTTGGGAGGAAGTTTGCAAGGGTTTAGGTCTGGTTATTTGTTAGTTATAATGAGGTATATACTTCAGTAGATAAGTCTTTTAATGGGCTTTGTGGCTGACCCAAAATTGCCTCTTTTCGGGCTATCATTTAACCAAGTAGGTGACCCACCTACTTGTCACCTAGCAGTCTGTGCAGTCTCGTGAAAACGTCTATATCTCTCTACTACGATGTTGTATTGATAAACAGTTTAATGTGTTGTAAACTAGACTCATAGATCTTCAATTTGATGGGTATATCACCCTATAATTCATAGTATATTGGGAGAAAATCTTAATGACACTTGACCTAAAGTTTAAGTCACACTATGAACCTAAGTTGCGACAACTCTTGTCGACTTTTGTTTCATAACTCGTTTGAATTCAAGACTATGATTAGGACATTATATGATTAAAATACCTTAAAACATGACCTCTTGAGAATATCAAGCACCCCTAGGTTTACCCAAAAATATGAGTTTCAACATCCTCGATTCGCTTAACTTCTAATACGTGTTAATCACTCTTATACACTCTTGTATCATTTAAGATCAATAGAATTAACTTATTATCATCTCAAACATAATATCTTCTCATGTTTACGTCGATTAACATATGTCATGAGCCAACATACGTGAATATGGGTTGTAACACCCTCCCTCCCTTAGGAGCATTCGTCCTCGAATGTAAGTGTTTAGGGGGAGCCTAACTCAACGTGGATTCCAGCGGAAATTTCCGGCCCAGTTTTCCCCTATAAAATGGATACTAGACAAACTTGCAAGCCGTTAAACCCAAGGTATTACATTGCAAGGCTACGCAAAGTATTATGGATATGTACACTATCTTCATATCACCATTGTGTATTAAGGAAGAGTACTCTCAAGATATTTCTTACCTCATAGAGTTGTTTCACCTTATAATGCGTCCTGTGTCCCCTCGGCATCCTTCTTATCTTGGATCTTGAACAAGTAAGGGTATTTAGACTACATATGCTCTTCTGCTTCCCAAGTAATTTCTTCCATGTTCTTGTTTCTCCACAATACTTTGACGGAAGCTACATCCTTTGTTCTTAGCTTGCGGACATGTCAATCTAATATAGCTACTGGCACTTCTTCATATGATAGATTCTCTGTAACTTGTACATCTTTGATAGGGGCGACTCGAGAAGGGTCTACATATCCTCAACATAGATACATGTAATACCGGGTGGACAAATTCCAATTCGGATGGCAATTCTAACTCATAAGCAACCTGTCCAATTCGTCGAAGAATTTTGTACGGACCGATATATCGTGGACTTAACTTACCTTTCTTCCTAAAACGGATAAAACCCTTCATCGGGGAGATCCTCAGGAAAACCCAATCACCAACCTCGAACTCCAAATCACGACGCCGGACATCAGAATAAGACTTTTGCCTGCTTTGTGCAGTCCTTAGCCACTCTTGTATCAATTTTACCTTCTCAATGGCTTGGTGAATCAAATCTGGCCCATATAGTTCTGTTTCACCGACTTCGAACCATCCAAGTGGTGATCTACATCGCCTCCCATATAGTGCCTCATACGGGGCCATTTTAATGATGGAATGATAGCTATCATTGTAGGCAAATTCTATGAGTGGAAGATGGTCATCCCAATTCCCCTTAAAATCCAGAACACATGCTCGTAGCATATCTTCAAGTGTTTGAATGGTACGTTCAGCCTGTCCGTCAGTCTGTGGATGAAATGCAGTGCTGAGATTCATTTGTGTATCTAAACCCTTCTGAAAAGACCTCCAAAAGTTAGCCGCAAATTGCGCTCCTCGGTCTGATATAATAGATATCGGTACACCATGAAGCCTAACTATCTCCTTGATATACAACTTTGCATAATCTTCAGCTGTGTAAGTTGTCTTAACTGGCAGAAAATGGGCACATTTTGTAAGTCGATCAACTATCACCCATATGGAGTCAAACTTATGATAAGAGCGAGGCAATCCAGTAATGAAGTCCATATTAATCACCTCCCATTTCCAGGTCGGAATCTCTATATTCTGAAGCAATCCACTGGGTTTCTGATGTTCTATTTTTACTTGTTGACAATTAGGACATTGGGCTACAAATTCTGCAATAGACTTCTTCATGTTATCCCACCAATACTGCTCCTTAACATCATGATACATCTTTGTCGAGCCGGGATGGATGGAATATCGGGATTGATGAATCTCAATCATAATCATCTTTCTCAACCCTGCCACATCAGGCACACATAACCGTCCCTGGTATCTCAGTGCCCCATCAGCTCCGATCTCAAAAGCTGTAATTTTACATTGTTGAATGCTCTCTCTCAATCGTACCAAGGTAGGATCTTCATATTGTCGTGTTTTTACCTCGGCTACCAAAGATGATTCTGATGTATTCTGTACAGTAACCCCTCATTCATCAGAGTCTAATAATCTAATTCTCATATTGGCTAGCTAATGAAGCTCTTTAGTCAACCCCAGTCTACCTGCGTCAGTGTGTACTAAGCTTCCCATTGACTTACGACTGAGAGCGTATGCCACAACATTGGTTTTACCGGGATGGTACAATATCTCGACATCGTAATCTTTGAGTAATTCAAGCCACCTACGCTGCCTCAAATTCAACTCCTTCTGCTTGAAGATGTATCGTAAACTCTTGTGATCTGTGTAGATGTCAATATGGACGCCGTATAAGTAGTGTCGCCATATCTTCAAAGCATATATTACTGCAGCCAATTCCAAATCATGGGTCGGGTAATTTTTTTCATGCTTCTTCAATTGTCTTGATGCATAAGCAATCACCTTCCCATGTTGCATCAATACGCACCCCAAACCTATACTTGAGGCATCACAATATACCACATAACCTTCAGTTCCTTCTGGGAGACTGAGCACTGGCGCAGATGTCAATGGATTCTTTAACTCCTGAAAACTCCGTTCACAAGCGTCAGTCCACTGGAACTTAGTAGCTTTCTGTGTTAACCTTGTCAATGGTGTTGATATATAGGAAAACCCTTCTACAAATCGCCTATAATATCCTGCTAGCCCTAGGAAGTTGCGGACCTCTGATGGTGTTGTAGGTCTCGGCCAATTCTTTACTGCATCGATCTTTTTAGTGTCGACACTAATACCCTTGTCAGATATCACATGGCCAAGGAATGCTACTGAGTTCAACCGGAATTCACATTTGGAGAGCTTAGCATATAACTTACGATCCTAAAGCGTCTGTAACACTATCCGCAAGTGGCCCGCATGCTCCGCCTCCGAACGAGAATACACCAAAATGTCATCAATGAATACAATCACGAACACATCAAGATAGGGCCTGAATACAGTATTTATGAGATCCATAAAAGCTGCCGGGGCATTTGTTAGCCCAAACGACATCACCAAGAACTCAAAGTGCCCATATCTTGTCCGGAATGTCGTCTTTGGAATATCCTTCTCCTTAACCCTCACCTGATGCTACCCTGAACGTAAGTCAATCTTTGAGAAATACTTGCCACCCTGGAGTTGGTCAAACAGGTCGTCAATCCTTGGAAGTGGATACTTGTTCTTTATAGTAAACTTATTTAAATGTCGATAGTCGATACACATCCGTAATGACCCATCTTTCTTTCGCACAAACAGGACTGGCGCACCCCAAGGTAAAGTGCTAGGCCTAATGAAGCCCTTATCCAGCAAGACCTTCAACTGCGCCTTCAACTCGCGCAACTCTACCGGGGCCATCCTGTATGGAGGAATAGATATGGGTTGAGTGTCAGGCAATACATCAATGCTAAACTCAATCTCCCTTTCAGGAGGAAGGCCTGGAAGTTCATCTGGGAAAACATCTGGAAATTCGTTGACCACGGGGATTGATTGTAGAGTAGGCGGCTTCGTCTCCGCATCCCTTACGCGAACGAGATGATAAATGTACCCTTTTGAGATCATCTTCCTTGCCTTAAGATAGGAAATAAACCTACCTTTCGGCGTAGCAATGTTCCCTTTCCATTCGATGACGGGTTCATTAGGAAATTGAAACCTAACCATCTTCGTACGACAATCAACATTTGCATAACATGAGGATAAACAGTCCATTCCCATTATCACGTAGAAATCAACCATTTCTAATTCAAATAAATTCACCGAGGTTTGACGACTACAAATCTTCACTGTGCAACCTTTATATAACCTTCTAGCAATCATAGAATCTCCTATCGGAGTAGATACCGCAAGTGGTTTACTTATCAATTCAGGTTCAACGCCAAACTTATTAGCCACAAAAGGTGTAACATATGATAATGTAGACCCCGGATCAATCGACGCATATACATCGTAAGAAAACACAGACAATATACCTGTAACGACATCTTGAGACGACTCGAGATCCTGTCGACCTACTAGAGCATAGGTTCGATTTTGAGCACCACTCGAACTCGGCACTGCACCTCTACCTCTACCACAAACTGTTGACTGCTGAAAACCCCGTGCTGGATGTCGAATCGATGAGGAAGAACCAGACACTGATCCAGTTGGCTGAGCCATACCAACACCTTCTCTATTAGGACAATCCCGCTTCATATGGCCAGGCTGTCCCCAAGAATAGCACGCATCAGAACCTCGACGGCACATTCCAAAGTGGGCCTTGCCACACTGATCACAACGGGGTGTTGGTAGTCACGTCTGACTAGTATCCCTATGATATTGCGAGCCTGATGCCCGCGAACTCTTACCTGGACCAGAATAGGTATATCGATCATACCAAGGCCTCTGAAACTGTGGATGAGCACTAGCTACTGGTGGTGCCGAACTCCTCGAAAATTGGGGCCTAACACTACCTCTGAAATCATGACAATACCCTAAAAACCTCGCCCTCTTATGCTGGCCCCTATCCTGCTCCCTATCTGCCCTTTGCTGGCACTTACGATCCTCTAGAGTCTGAGCATAAGCCTGAATACGGGACATATCCATGCCCTCTACCAAGGAGGCTGTCGTGCACTCATTTATCAGATGTGGTCCCAACCCGTTAACGAACATATTCACCCTATCACTCATCTCGGCCACCATATGAGGAGCATACCTTGCTAAAGAATCAAACTGCACACTATACTCTCGCACACTCATATTACCTTGTCTAAGGTTCAAGAACTTATTAGCTCTAGCTCGTCGTATCTCAACGGGCAAATAGTGACTAAGAAAGGCCTCCGAAAATTCCTTCCACACAGATGGAGGGGCGTTCAGACCCCTAGATCTCTCCCAACTATCATACTAGAAAATTGCCAAATCCCGTAACCGATAAGAAGCCAACTCTACTGCCTATGTATCTGTAGCATGCATAACCCGTAATGCACGATGAACCTGGTCAATAAAAGTCTGTGGGTCCTCCTTGGGGTCTGATCCGGTAAACACTGGAGGGTCTAGATTAATAAAATCACGAACTCTCGTACTATTCGGTTTATCCACAACACCGGTATTCTGCCTCTGAGCCTGAGCAGGAACCAAGCTAGTCAATAACTGCACCGCACTCCGCATATCCTGCTCTGTAGGGCTAGACGGAGGAACTGGTGGTGCTGGGTTCCTCCTAATATCCTCTGGATGGGACGGACTAGATGAGGTATGAGACGGCATCTCACTCTGAGCCTCACTTTGGCCTGCTCTGGCTTGAGGCACCTGACTGGTACCCTCTCCCGCAGCTATATCAAGTCGTCTACTAATTGCTTGCTTCCTAGTTGAAGGCATCGCTGAAAGAAATCAAGGTTAATATTAGATACAACACTAAAGACTCAACTCTACGCACGATCTAGATTTAGGAAGAAGGTAACCACCCTAGATGCCACGTAGTCTCCTGATTATAAATGTGGCGCGCTACACATCCATAATCAAGACTCTACTAGACACGGCTCATAGACAACCCCTAGGAAAGACATGCTCTGATACCAAGTTGGTCACGACCCAAACT
>MDKH01144259.1:0-42670 GCA_005239495.1 Nicotiana undulata | reverse complement strand
ACGACACTATCGTTATCATTTGAGCGTCATAACTATTGTGTATCGACCACAACCTATTTTACGTTGAAACGTATAGCACCTCCCTTATATATATGACTTCACACAATTCAAATCAATCACTAAACAGCCCAAACAACATCAATAAAAATCAAATTGAGCCTCCCAAAACAGTCCACACACAACCTAATAACCTTATACATAAGAAAACCACCGTAGTCGTGTCAAACGACCCGGAAATATTACGACGAACGACCAGCCCACAATCCTACATATATATGGTGTTTCTCCACACCCTTCATCCTCCAAAACTCCACAATACAGTAGTAAAACACTCATCCCAACAGCAACACAAAACAGTCCGCAAAACAGTCCGCTACAAGTGAATAACTCGAACTCACGGCTTCCGATCACCGTCCCGTGAGTTCTTAAAAGTATAAAAATATTTACCTTGAATTTACATCACAAAAATGGATGGAAGAGAGCATTAAACTCACCTTACTTGCTGGGTAACTCAGCCCTTATCTTGGTTCTTCAAACTCTAGGGTTTACCCCCAATTTGAACTTGAAAGAGAGGGAAAATCAATTAGGGTTTGTGGGTGATTTTTGGGAGGAAGTTTGCAGGGGTTTAGGTCTGGTTATTTGTGAGTTATAATGGGGTATATACTACAGTAGATAAGACTTTTAATGGGCTTTGTGGATGACCCTAAATTGCCTCTTTTTGGGCTATCATTTAACCAAGTAGGTGACCCACCTACTTGTCACCTAGCAGCTTGTGCAGTCTTGCGAAAATGTCTATATCTCTCTACTCCGATGTCGTATTGATAAAAAATTTAATGCGTTGTAAACTAGACTCATAGATATTCAATTTGATGGGTATATCACCCTGTAATTCATAGTATATTGGGAGAAAAGCTTAATAACATTTGACCTAAAGTTTAAGTAACACTATGAACCTAAGTTGCGACAACTCTTGTCGACTTTTGTTTGATAACTCGTTTGACTTCAAGACTATGATACGGATATTATATGATTCAAATACCTGAAAACATGTATTCTTGAGAATATCAAGCACCCTTAGGTTTATCCAAAAATACGAGTTACAACATCCTCGATTCACTTAACTTCTAATACGTGTTAATCACTCTTATACACTCTTGTATCATTTAAGATCAATAGAATTAACTTCTTATCATCTCAAAGATAATATCTTCTCATGTTTATGTCGATTAACTTATGGCATGAGCCAACATACGTGAATATGGGTTGTAGCATGATGGTAACTAGATCTCAAGTCTATCTTGGAAAACATTGTAGCACCCTGAAGCTGGTCAAATAGATCATCAATCCTCGGCAAAGGATACTTATTCTTAATAGTAACCTTATTCAGCTGCCGGTAGTCAATACACATCCTCATTGAGCCATCTTTCTTCTTAACGAACAACACTAGAGCACCCCAAGGAGAAACACTAGGCCTAATGAAGCCTTTATCCAACAAATCCTGCAATTACTCCTTCAATTCCTTCAACTCTGGCGGGGCCATACGATACGGAGGAATAGAAATAGGCTGAGTGCCCTCAGCTACCTTAATACAAAAGTCAATATCCCTGTCGGGTGGCATACCCGGCAGGTCAGCAGGGAATACCTCTGGAAACTCACGAACCACGGGCATAGACTCCATAGAAGGAACCTCGGCACTAGAATCACGAACATAGGCCAAATAGGCTAAACAACCCTTCTCGACCATGTGTCGAGCCTTCATATAAGAAATAACTCTACCGGAAAGATGACTAGGAGTTCCTCTCCACTCCAAATGAGGTAATCCTGGTAAGGCTAAGGTCACTGTCTTGGCATGACAGTCCAGAATAGCATCATATGGAGATAGCCAATCCATCCCCAATATAACATCAAAGTCAACCATATCCAGAAGCAAAAGATCAACCTGAATCTCCATACCACCAATAACTACTAAGCAAGCACGGTAGACTCGATCTACCACAATAGAATCACTCACCGGGGTGGACACATATACAGGAGCAGTCAGGGAAACACGGGACATGCTCAAATAAGGGGCAAAATATGAAGACACATAAGAGAAGGTAGAACCCGGATCGAATAATACCGAAGCATCTCAGCTGCAAACTGGATCCGTACCTGTGATAACTGCGTCAGAGGCCTCAGCCTCAGGCTTGGCCGGAATAGCATAGCATCGGGGCGGAGCCCCTCCAACTTGCACATCTCTGGGTCTACCTGCTACGGGTTGACCCCTACCTCTCATGACCTGCCCTTCACCTCTATGAGTCTGACCTCCACCTCTGGCACCACGACCACCCCTAGCTGGCTGAGGGGGCGAGGGTGCACCTGATGCGGGAACCATGGCACGGGAATCCTGATACTGAGAACCATCAAAACCTCGGGGGAAAAACCTGGAAATATGCCCCATACCACCGCAAGTGAAACAAGACTTCGGCTGCTGAGAATACTGACCCTGACGACCGGAATGACCACCCTGATAGCTCTGAATTGGCGGTGCACTGATGGGAGCTGAAGGTGCACTGCGGGATACCTGGAGTGCCGACTAATAAGGCCTAGTGGGATGACCTCTACCAAATGAATCTCTGCCTCCAGATGAGGCACCACTGAAACGGCCGAAATGACGAGGTCTCTTGTCAGACACCTGGCCACTACCCTGGGATAATACCATCTCAATGCGTCTGGCCACATCGGCTGCATCCTGAAAGGAGATATCAGTACCCGTCTCCCTGGCTATCTAAAGTCTGATAGGCTGAGCCAGACCCTCAATAAATCTCCGAACCCTCTCCCGATCAGTGGGGGGTATCATAATAGCATGCCTGACTAGAGTGATGAACCTAATCTCGTACTGAGTGACAAACATAGATCCCTGCTGGAGGCGCTCAAACTGCCTCCGAAGATCCTCCCTCTGAGTAACTGGAAGGAACTTCCCCAAGAATAACTCGGAGAACTGAACCCAAGTCAAAGGTGCAGACCGAGCTGGCCTGGTCAAGCAATAGTCTCTCCACCAAGTCTTAGCGGAACCCGAAAGACGAAAGGTAGCAAAATCCACTCCATTGAACTCTACAATGCCCATGTTCCGAAGAACCTCATAACAGCTGTCCAAATAATCCTGGGGATCCTCCGACGGTGCACCAGAAAATGTAGTAGTGAATAACTTGGTGAAGCGATCCAGTCTCCATAGAGCATCTGCTGACATAGCTGCACCCTCGGCTGCCGGCGCCACAATACCCGGCTGAGCTACTCCAGCTATCTGAGGTGCTGGAGCCTGAGACTGAGTGGCAAACTGCTCTGGGGTGTGGATAACAGGAGTTTGGGTCCCTTCCCCAGCCTGAGAACCAGTTGGTGCAGTAGGAAGAAGACCGGCCTGAGCCACACTCTCCATGAGTCCCACCAAGCGGACTAGAGCGTCCTGAAGCACCGGGGTAGCAATGAACCCCTCCAGGACCTGAGCTAGTCCAACTGGAACTGTCTGAGCAGGAACCTCACCAGCATAATCTACATGTGGGTCCTCAACTGGAGTTGCTGCTCTAGCTCTGCCTCGGCCTCTAGCACGGCCTCGGCCTCTAGCACGGCCTCGGCCTCGGCCCCTCATAGGAGCTGCAATAGGAGGGTCGGGCTGCTGATCGGTCGATGAGGAAGCACGCGTTCTCGCGATCTGCGAGAGAGTAATTAGAGACTCAATTAGTATTTAGAATTCAATTGACACGACAGAGAATGAAAGATGTGAAGTTATTTCTAACTTTGCAGCCTCTGGGGGATAAGTACAGATGTCTCCGTATTGATCCCTCTGACTCTGCCAAGTTGTCCGTGAGTTGTGAGACCTAAGCAACCTAGTGCTCTGATACCAATTTGTCACGACCTGAAATCCCACCTTCAGGCCGTGATGGCGCCTAACGTTGAACCTGCTAGACAAGCCAACGTTTGAACTAAATAAACTCATTAACAACTAAATGAATAAGATAACTAAGACAACGGTGGTCAACAATATGAAAGTTAACTAAGTTCAAAATAATATAGAAAGTTTCGAAGTAAAACCCATAAATATAACCCAGAACTGGTGTCACATACTCACGAACCGTCTATGAGATTACTAAATACAATGGTCTGAAAATAAGTACATATGACTGTCTTTGAAACTATAAAATAAGACAGAACTGAAAGAGAAGGGTAGGAGGTGACGCCAAGGCCCACGAACGTCTGCTGGTCTACCTCGATGTCTCCTGAATGAACTGATGGAATGCTTCCTCCGTTAGTGACCACCGGGTCCGGCTGCGTAGTCTGCACAACATAAAGAAGTGCAGGTGTAGCATCAATACTACTGACCCCATGTACTAAGTAAGTGCCGAGCCTAACCTCGGCGAAGTAGTGACGAGGCTAGGACCGAAAACAAAATACATACTTGTGAAATTCTATATAATAACGGAAAATATCGACGGAAATAAACAAGTAAAAGTAGATGCGGGGAGAACATGCTGGGGATAAAAGGGGAAACAAAATACTAGCACAGTAGAACAGGGTAATAACTGAAATGTAAAAGTAAAAGCAAGAATTTAACGTCTCAGAACAGATAATGGACAGCAAAAGGCATGACATGTCCCCTCGTGCATAGCCTCACGATCACTCGGCACAGAATGTCCCCTCGTGCATAAATAATAAAGTCACTCGGCACGGAATGTCCCCTCGTGCAATAAATAATAAATCATCGGCATGGCATGTCCCCTCGTGCAATAAATAATAAACAATCGGCACGGCATTTCCCCTCGTGCAATAAATAATAATCACTCGGCACGACATGTCCCCTCGTGCAATAAATAATACACAGTCGGCACGGCATGTCCCCTCGTGCGATAAATAATAAGCAATCGGCACGACATGTCTCCTCGTGCGATAATTAACATAAAACAACAATATAATGCGAAACTAACAATAAGAAATCCCAAGTGTATAGAAATACTCAACCAAATTCTATCGTCCCGGCAAGGGACTCAGCTATAACCAAACCTGCCTAGAAATACAATTTCTACAGTAAAAGCCTCAAGTGAACAAATAATTCGATAACTTCCCACGTCATGAAACACATCAATGTATCACTTCTAAATCACCAATTACTCATAGTACTGAAAATGTTAAGAACACGGTATGATTCATCACAATTGATCCACGGGCATGCTTGACCGCAACACATAGGTACTCGTCACCTCACCTATACGTTGGACATGAATTACACATAGCAAATAAGACTCTATACCTATTCCCTAAAGCTAAGGTTAGGCCAAACACTTACCCCGGCTCCAAAAATGCAAGTCAAGCCTCAATCACAACCTTTCCTCTCGAATCCAACTCCGAATCGATAATATCTAGACATAATTGATTCATTAACATCAATAATTACTCAATAAACCAATTCCAAAGCCTAATTATACATTTTCTATCATTCTTCCATAAATACCAAAATTCGACCCCGGGCCCGCACGCTTGAATCCCGAAAATTCTCAAAGGAATCACCCACTCAGAGCCCAAGGATCATTAATATGAAGTTTCTACTTGAATTCATAGCATTAAACGGACAATACACCAATTTTATCAAGAACCCTAAATTTACTACCCAATTCTTGATTTTTTTCCATTAACTTAGTAGTAAAGCCTATTAATAATTCATGCATGAAACTAGTATTAGGAAGGAATTAACTTACCTCAACAGTAGCTAGGTCGTGGCGTGTTCTTCCCAAGCTCACAAGTCTCTAATGGAGGTTTTGGTATGAAGGGAATGAAGAAATCCCGAGTTTTGCATTTAAAAACAGTCTGACTTATAGGGGTTCCGCAGCTACGGCTCGAGGACCGCACCAGCGGTCTCGCCAGCAACAGTTGCACCAACAACTATTTTAGCTGGTTTTTAGCCCCGTTGGGTGTCCGGGAGGCACCTGGGCCCACCCGAGCCCCCGTCCAAATATACTAATAAGTCCTAAATCCTAATACGGACTCGCTCGAGCCTTCGAAACACCCAAAACAACGCTAAATCTCAAAATCACCCCCCTCCCCCAGAACCCCGTAAAACCATAACTTAAGAAACTTCAAGTTCTTGATTTCTATAAGATGCGCCAGACCGACCTATACAACTCGGAATGGCATCAAATTTTGCAGGCAAGTCATAAATGAAATAACAGAATTATTATCGATCTCGGAATCACATTTGGACCTCGATAACATAAAATCACGTTCCAAACCAAATTTCAAATTTAAGGAAATCCTTATTTCTACATAATTTTCTCAAAACTTCATTAACTCTCAATTTCCCATTTTTGATCCGAAACACGTCAAATCAATCTCGTTCATTACCAAATTTCACAGATGACTCATATAACAAATATTGTACCTGTTTCAGACTCCGTAACCGTAATACAGGCCCGGTAACATAGGTTTCAAATAAAATTCCATTTCCAAAAGTCTTTATTATTTCGAGAAAACAATTTTATTTAAAAATTCATTTCTCGGACTTGGGACCTCGGAATTTGATTCCGAGCATGCGCCCAAGTTCCATATTTTCCTACAGACCCTCCGGGATCGTCAAATCACGGGTCCAAGTCCGGGTCCGTTTACCCAAAATATTGACCGAAGTCAACTTCAATCAATTAATTAGCCTAAATTCAACTTTTTATCAAGTTTACACATAAAGGCTTCCCGGCTACATGCCCGGGTTGTACACACACATCGAGGTGAGATTAACAGAGGCTCTCGGGGCCTCGGAACACCGTTTTAGCTAACTTTACACAGGATGACCTTTTGGGTCATCACAATAAGACTACTGTTTTCACTCTTCTTTACACTGACTTCTATTGATAATGTCGAACAAATGTTTTATATGAGATTTTAATGGAAAATCAGAGTTTTTATGAAATGTGCGGAACTTAAATTCCTGATTTGATTAATTTATTTCCACTGTATGAAATTACATGATTTTTAAATGCTCGTCACTGCACTCAAGTCTTTAGTTATGATGGTTACTTACTGAGTTGGCGTACTCACGTTACTCCCTACACCTTGTGTGCAGATTCAGGTGCCAGGGCATCCGAGTGAGAGTTGATATTTTCCTTCAGAGCATTTTTTGGAGTTAGCAAGGTAGTTGTACGATGTACGCGACCTTGACTTTCTACTTCCTATTTTGTCGTTATTTATATTCTCAGACTTGTTGTACTAAGGAAAAAATACGAGATCTTGTATTTCCTTTTAGATGCTCATGACTGATGACTCCGCGTTTTGGGGCAGAGTTGGAATGTTTTACCTATCTTTATTTGTTTTGAAATGCTAAAATGGAAGTTTTATGAAATACCGGAAAATATTGAATTAAATGAAAGGTTCCTTATGTTATGCGTATTAAATTGGCTAGCCTAGTATCACGATAGGCGCCATCATGACCAAGGTAGTTTTGGGGTCGTGATAATTACGTGAAGGAAGTCCGCACTCTGATCTATCTGTTGCAGTTAGATTACTAAGTATCAAATCTTATTGGAATATTTCTCAAGCATCCATGGACTCTAACCATAATATCAACTTACCTGGTGATTTCTATAAGGCAAAGAGATTGGTTTCTAAGTTAAAACTTTCGTAAATGAGAATTGATTGTTGTGAAGATGGTTGCATGTTATATTATAAAGATGATGCAACTTTAGACAGTTGTAAATTTTGCGAAAAGCCTCGTTTCAAGAGGTTTTCCAGCGGGAATATGGTCGCTATCAAGGCGCTGCATTATTTACCTCTTATACCTAGGTTAAAGAGGTTATATGCGTCGATGAGTTCTGCTCCTCATATGAGATGGCACTTTGAAAACAGAAGACCACCTAGTGTTATGTGTCATCCTTCAGATGGAGAAGCTTAGAAGCACTTTGATAAGACATATCTAGATTTTTCTAGTGAACCAAGGAACATTCGGTTAGGTCTATGTGCAGATGGATTCACGCCTTTTTCTGTATCTGCGACACCATATTCATGTTGGCCTGTCTTTCTTACACCTTATAATCTACCACCCGAGTTGTGCATGACTAGTCCATATATATTCTTAAATTGTATTATCCCCAGTCCACGTAATCCGAAAAGTTTGATTGATGTATATTTGCAACCTTTGATTGATGAGCTAAAACAATTGTGGTATGATGGTGTTGAAACATATGACATATCAACCAAGCAGAATTTCAATTTGCGTGCTAATTTAATGTGGACTATTAATGATTTTTCTGCGTATGGAATATTGTCTGGGTAGATGACTGCTGGGAAGCTAGCTTGTCCTTACTGCATGGGAAATAGTAAAGTGTTCACTTTGAAACATGGCCGAAAGAAATCATGGTTTGATTTTCATCGTCAATTCTTGCCTCATGATCATGAGTTTAGAAGGATGAAAAATACATTCAAAAAGAATAAAATGGAATATGATTTTCCACTTTCGATACTTTTAGGTGAGGAAATTTAGGGGAGGGTCCAGAACTTCAGTAAAGTTACTAAAGCTCCACCTTATAGATTCCCCGGATACGGTGTTACTCATAATTGGACAAAACGGAGTATATTTTGGGAGTTGCCTTATTGTAAGGATAATCTTCTCTGTCACAACCTTGATTTCATGAATATTGAGAAGAATTATTTTGACAATTTGTTCAACACAATGATGGATGTTAAAGGTAAGACAAATGATAACCCGAAGGCTAGAATGGACTTACAAGAATATTGTCCGCGACCTGAATTATACTTGCAGACAGCAAACAATGGTAAGGTGTTCAAGCCCAAAGCAAGTTACGCATTCACTTTGGAGGAAAGACAGCAAATTTGTGATTGGGTTACGAAATTGAAGATGCTTGAGGGTTATGCGTCGAATCTTGGAAGAAAAGTTGATATAGAAGTAGGGAAGTTGAGCCATTTGAAAAGTCATGACTGTCATGTTTTCATGGAGACCTTAGTGCCTATTGCATTTTGTGGTTTGCCCGAAAGAATTTGGAAACCCATCACATAGATTAGTTTGTTTTTCAAAGACTTGTGTTCTACCACATTAAGGGAAGAAAACCTTCTCCGGATGGATCAGAACATTCGTGCAACTTCTAGTAAGATGGAAAAGATATTTCCATGTGGGTTTTTTGATGTGATGGAACACCTTCCAATCTACCTTGTACACGAGGCACGACTTGGAGAGCCTGTTCAATGCAGATGGATGTATCCCTTTGAGAGGTAATATTATAAGTTTGATGTAATTTTCTATTTTATTTGAATGTTCTTGGCTAACATGACATTATGTAGGACAATTGGCAAATGCAAATAATTTGTTAAGCAGTGGAATAGGATTGAAGGATCTATATGCGAAACTTATCTTGCAAAGGAAACTGCTCATTTTTGTTCTTATTATTTTGAGAGTAACGTGCCATGTTCTAGGAATAGGCACACGATCGAATGTGTGAATGATCCATTATATCCGCCAATGTCCATATTCAATCAACCAGACCGAGGTTCTAAGGATGTTAGAAAGAGAAGTTTGAGTGATATGGAGTACAAGTCAGCTACACTTCATGTGTTGCTAAATTGTCCCGAAGTTGTACCATTTCTCAAGTATGTATTGATTTTTTAGTTATCAAAATATAAAATTTACTGTGATTACATCTCGATGCAACTACTAAAAATATTTGATGTGTCACAATCACTTCGTGGGTCAATTTGGCCATGATGCTGTATATACGAGATTTGATACGTGGTTCAAACAATTTGTAAGTTTATCCTGATAATGTTCTAACACTATGTAGGTAAATAATGTTTGTAAGTTATGCTAACTTATGAATTTTTATAACACTATGTAGGTAAATAATCCAAATAATGGTCTAAATCAAATTTTGAAAGATATATCTTGGGGACCTGGGCTTCATGTCACAACAATGTCTAAGTACATAGTGAATGGTTATAAGTTCCATACAGAGGTGTAACAACCCGGCCGGTCAATTCGTGGAATTTGCCCCGTTATTCTTTTTTTTCCCTTGTCATGCACTGTTTAGACTGTTTATGATGTGTTGGGGTCGATTGGTTCGGGTTTTGAATGATCGTAGTGAGAATTGAGACACTTAGTCTCTTAAATTGGCTAAATAGTTATAAATGTCAACGGGGAGTTGACTTATCGGTAAACGACCTCGGATTGTGGATTTTATGGCTCGGATAGCTTTGTTAGGTGATTTTGGGACTTAGGAGTGTGTTCGGAATGTAGTTTGGAGGTCTGGTGTAGAATTAGGCTTGAATTAGCGAAAGTTAGTTTTTGGCGATTTCTGGTTGGCAGTGGAAAATAGGCTATCTGGGTCAGAATGGAATTTCGGAATTTGGAGCATGTTTGTAATGTCATTTTGGATATGTGTGCGAATTTTCAGGTCAATCAGATGTGTTTTGGATTGTTTCGGCATCCTTGGTGAAATTCAGAAATTTCAAAGTTCATAGGCTTGAATTGGATGTGATTTTGGTATTTTTTTTTCATTGTTTTTAGTGTTTTGAAGACTCAAATAAGTTTGAATGAGGTTATGGGATGTGTTGGTACGTTTGGTTGGGGTCCCGGGGGCCTCAGGTGTGTTTCGGGAGGTGAACGGACCAAGTTCGGATGTTGGGAAGTTGCAGTTTTGCTGGTGTTTTTAGGGTCTGGTTTTCTCCTATGCAATTGCGGGGAATTGTATGCGATCGCATAGGCTCGTTCGTGAGGCAGCAATATTTGTTCTATTCAATCTCCAATGTAAGGCCGCGATCGCGAAGTGAGGGAAGGAGGAAACAATGCAAACGCGTGGGGCCTGGTGCGATCGCACAAGTGTGAGGCGCGTGGGTAGACTGGGTGATTTACTATGTGCGAACGTGGGGCTTGGGCTGCGATCACGTGGGGGAGCGTGGGTCAGTGCTATGCGAATGCAATGCTCCTCACGCGAACGCACCTAAGAAAAACCAGAGTGTTGGGCAATGTATTTAAAAAGCCCCATCCGCGACCCTTGACAACTCTTTCACCATTTTTGAACAGGATTAAAGCCTTTGAGGGAGATTTTTGAGAGAATCAAAGGGGAATCACTTGAAGGTAACATTCTTGACTTCATAACTCGATAATATATTGATTTCGAAGCAATTTCACCTGAAATTAAACCCACATTTGGGGAGTTAGGGCATGAGAATTTGGAGACTTTAAATGGGAATTTGAGGGGTCATTTGGAGTCCGATTTTGGTGTTCTTGGTATGTATAGACTCATGAGAGGATAAGGATTCTTGTGGTGTAAATTTTATCGAAATTCGAGACATGGGCCCGGGGGGTCAGGTTTGGCCAATTTCGGGAATTATGCCTAATTTTGATAGTTTTTGATCGGGTTTCGTCTCCCTACAATATTTAGATGTTATTAATCTGATTTTAATAGACTCAAAGCATTTGAGAGCTGATTCGAGGGGCAAGAGCATCGCAGAGTAGTTTTCAGACCATTTTGAGGTAAGTAACGATTGTAACTCTAGACCTGAGGGTATAAAACCCCAGTATTTGGTATTCTTTTGGTAAATGCGGTGACACACTTGCTTGGTGACGAGCGTGTGGGAGTGCACCGATAGGGATTGTGACTTGGTCCGTCCCGTAGCGACTATGAAGCCACATAATTGATTTGAAATCATGAGATATCCTGTATTTTAGAGACTTATACTTATTTAGGGGTTGTAAGCCATGTTTGGGCCCTCGTGCCGATCTGTTTAGACCCTCAGGGATATTTTTACACTATTCTCACACTGTTTGGATAGAAAACTTATGAGTTCAATCATGTCTATCACTTGTTGCTATTTCACGGTTATTTCACTATTTAAGAGTATGGTGAGGTATTCTAGGTTGAGTTCGGTGATGTTGAGATGAGTGGCACGTGGCTGTGAGGATGACTGAGTGAGGCCGAGAGCCGAGTTTGTGGGGATAGTCATGGATCGGGCTGCACACCGCATCAGATATTATATGGATCGGGCTGCGCGCGCGCAGCAACATAGTGTTTGGGCAGTAAGAGCCCCTCCGGAGTTTGTACACCCCTAGTGTTCACAGTCGACTATATGTATATTGGATCGGGTTGCACGCCGCAACAGATGTTATTCGGATCGGGATGCACGCCACAACAGTTGTGTGGATTTCTGGTACTTGTTGAGTGAGAGTGCTTAGTGTGAGTATGTAATGCTGATAGTGGAGTCACGAGTGAATGAGAGACCTTGTTATGAGTGACATTGTGCCTGAAAGGCTGTTACACTGTGAATTTTACTGTTTTTCTCACTCTTCTTTATACTGAGGCTTCTAATAAAATTTGAAATACCGTTTTATGAAAATTATGATTTATAAATGCTCGTCACTGCACTCAAGTTTTTAGTTACTTTGGTTACTTACTGAGTTGTCGTACTCACGTTACTCCCTGCACCTTTGTGTGCAGATCCAGGTACCAGACCAGCTCGCTAGTTGATCTCTTGAGTGCTTGGGGATTTGTTCGAGGATCGAGGTAGATTCTCAGCGTCCCCAACTCACCTCTTTTCCTTTCCCAGTTCATAGATTTTTCATACTTTGGACTTATGTTAGTAGCAAAGTCACTTTCTTATACGTTGTATTTATCGTCTTAGATGCTCATGACAGTTGACTCCAGTGGTCTGGGTCGGTATTAGAATTTGATCGTTTGGGATTATTATTCTTGCTGAACTAGTCTTAAAAGGTGAATTTTGTTAGAAATTGAGACTATATTTCCATAAAACTGAAAAATGTTGATTTCATTGTATTAGAGGGCTAACCTAGTTTCATGATAGGCGCCATCACGGACCTTATCAATTTGGGGTCATGAAAAGTTGGTATCAGAGTACTAGGTTGCATAGGACTCAACGGTCATGAGCAAGTTTAGTAGAGTCTTGGGGATCGGTACAGAGACGTCTGTACTTATCTTCGAGAGGCTACAGAACCCTTAGGAAAAATCTCTTTTTCTTGAATTATGTCGTGCCATTCAATTGATTCTGGAAATCTAAACTTTTGTTGTTTCATTCTCTCATAGATGGTGAAGATACGCGCTACCGATCAGGGTGACCAAACACCAGCGATGCCAGCAAAGGTCGAGGCCGAAGTCAAGGCCGTGGTGGAGGTAGGGGACCAGCCCGCGCAGCAGCCGGAGCAGTACCAGTGGATCCCCCTACTATTCAGGATCAGGTTTCCGCCGCGGGTATTCCAGCGGGACAGGCTCAAGCACCAGCAGTGCCCATTGTTATTCCGGGTCTTCAGGAGACCCTGGCTCAGATCTTGACCGTATGTACCAGCCTTTCTCAGGTGGTTGTTGTATCTACTACTGCCGCTACATCTCAGGCCGGGGGAGGCACTCAGACTCCAGCTGCCCGGACACCTGAGCAGGTTGTACAGGGCCTTCAAACACCGGGGAAAGTTCCAGCTCAGCTAGTTGCTCCAGTTCAGGACTTCGTGGTTCCAGCTATGCCAGAGGATGAGCAGCACAGGCTGGAGAGGTTTAGTAGACTTCAACCTACGACATCTACGGCGCAGAGGGCGAGGATGCCCAGGGTTTTCTGGGTAAGTGTCAGAGGATACTTCTTACTGCTAAGATTCAGGAGACTAGTGGGGTCTCGTTTGGTACTTTTCAGTTTTCTGAGGCTGCTTTCATTTGGTGGGAGTCTTATGAGAGGCGTAGGCCTGTTGGAGAAGCACCCCTCACCTGGAAGCAATTCTCTACTATCTTCTTGGAGAAGTATGTCCCCTAGTCTCAGCGGGAGGAGCAGTGTAGGCAGTTTGAGCAGCTGCGTCAGGGGTAGCTATCAGTGACGCAGTATGAGATGCGGTATTCATAGTTGGCTCGTCATGCTACTTAATTAGTCCCTATTTATAGGGAGAGGATCAGGAGGTTCGTGGATGGCCTCACCTACCAGCTCCGTATTTTTATGACTAGAGAGAGGGTATCAGGTGCTACCTTCGAGCAAGTTGTTAATATTGCTCGAGATATTGAGTTAGTTCACCGCCAGGAGCGAGTGGAGAGGGAGGCCAAGAGGCCTCATGGATCCGGTAGTTTTAGTGGTGCTCCTTCCAGAGGGTAGTTTTAGCACATTAGAGGCCGCCCATTTAGGCCTCCTCAGCCAGTTCACCCAGCTTATAGTGGCGCATCATTGGGGCAGGGTCCCCGCAGTTCCCATCTAGGCGGTTTGTCATTCAGTGCTCTCCCAGCTCAGAGTTCATCACGAGCACCATCTATTCAGGGTTCCTCCATGCATGGTTCTTTGGGTGGTTATTCTGGTTACAGGAATTCCCTTCAGTCCTCGTCTCCTGCATCAGGGAGTTGCTACGAGTGCGGAGCGTTCGGGCATATGAGGAGGCAGTGTCCTCATCTTCTTGGAGGTACATCTCAGTTGAGGTGCCAGCCTTCGACATCAGCTCCAGTCACTTCACCACCCACCCAGGCAGCTAGAGGTGGGAGTTAGTCATCTAGACGCCGCCCTAGAGGGGGAGGTCGAGTAGGTGAAGGTCAGGCGCGTATCTATGCACTTCCAGCTAGGCTAGATGTTATGGCCTCCGATGCAATGATCACATGTATTATCTCAGTCTGTCACCGAGATGCTTTGGCTATTTTGACCCTGGTTCCACATACTCTTATGTTTCATCATATTTTTCCCATTTTCTGGATATGCCCCGTGAGTCTTTAGTTATGACTGTGCATGTGTCGACCCCGATGGGCGATACTATTGTTGTGGACCGTGTGTATCGGCCGTGTGTGGTATATATTGGGGGTCTGGAGACCCGAGTGGACCTATTATTACTTAGCATGGTTGATTTTGATGTGATACTAGGTATGGATTGGCTATATCCGTGTCATGTTGTTCTTGATTGTCACGCTAAGACGGTGACCTTGGCTATGCCTCGAGTTTCGAGAGTTGAGTGGAGAGGTTCTACTGAGTATGTGCCTAGTAGGGTGATTTCTTACCTGAAGGCTTAGCGTATGGTTGAGAAGGGATGTTTATCATATCTGGATTTTGTGAGGGATGTTAGTGGTGAGACTCCTACTGTTGATTATGTTCCTGTGGTCCGTGATTTTCCGGACGTGTTCCCTTTAGACATACCAGGCATGCCACCTGATAGGGACATTGATTTTGGTATTGACTTGGTGCCAGGCACCCAGCCTATCTCTACTCCACCTTATCGTATGGCACCAGTGGAGTTAAAGGAATTGAAAGAGCAGCTTCAGGAACTCCTAGATAAGGGGTTCATTCGGCCTAGTGTGTCACCTTGGGGTGCACTGGTATTGTTTGTAAAGAAAAAAAATGGTTCTATGCGTATGTGTATTGATTATCGGCAGCTAAAAAGGTTACCGTGAAGAACCGGTATCCTTTTCCACGTATTGATGATTTGTTTAACCAAAGAATTATATTCTCTGCCAAAGCTATTTTAAGAAGAACACGGGTTTCTGATAACCAAAGAATATGATAATGGTTATAAGTAAATTTGCAAATAGGAAGCAGTAAGATGCGTAGAAAGTAAGTATATTGCAATAGCGGTTCGAACGTGTCCTTACAAGTTATATTTCTCTCCCTTTTATAGGGAATTTCTTAATATAACGTCTACTCTTTTCAATGATTGAGCATTAATGACTAGTAATGGCATTAATGTAACGTTACAATGATTAACCGTAACTATTGCATGAAGATTATGTAACATTTGACTCATTAATTGAAGACCTCCGAATCTGCCCTTTATTCCGCCTTGATTCATCCTGACCATGTCTTTTCATCTTCTCGATTAGGTTGAGATTCTCGTATCTGATTACCCCGTGGGTATGCTGTTTCGTTCCTCTTTATCTCGTACCTCTTCATAAAGTCCCGTCCAGTTGTCATGATTTCATTGCTCCACATAGATTGCTGAGTCATCAGAATTATTACACGTGTGAAGCTCATTTTTATCAATACAGATAGTCCCCCCCCCACCCCCCACTTACCATTTATTTATCGATTAATATTTGGTAAGTGGATACTCATTTATGGCGGGAATATTTTGCCGCCGCTACACTCGTACCATTGCATCCGTCTCTGAATATATGTGTCGTTTTTCACTTCCATTTAATGCACGTGCCACGTGGCATTCCCGGATTGGTTCTGCAACTATTCACCGCCTTTTAGGGCTTTTTGCGGCTGCATCAGTCACGAAGTGACAACTTCAATTATGACTTTCAGATCACTATTTTTCCATTTTTTGAAGATTGCTTTCGAATATAAATACCCTCTTTTATTTTCTTTACTTTCACGAAAAACTTTTGATCATTCATTCTTTGTTTGTAAATTCTTCGCCTTCGTAAATATGTCTTCTTCTAACCAGCAATCTAAAAAGGTCATCGTTGTAGATGAACTGACTCCTTCTGCTCCTACGCGGAGTAGGAGAGGCGGTAGGCTTAAGAGCTTAGGTTCTACTCCTTCCAGGGTTTCTTCTTCTCCTCATGTTACTCCCCCATCTTATTCTAGGTCTTCTATTTCTTTATCTTCTTCAAGGGCTAGGGCTTCTAGATCTTCATCAAAGAGTAGAGAACACAATGAACCGTTGCGTGAGCCGAGGGTCGATGAGATAGGTCCTGCGGAGTTTTCTTTTTCCAAGGATAGTCAAGCCATGAGTGAGCGGCTTTCCTCAATGTCTTCGCACGAAAGTGCTGATCTTTATCCAACCTAAATAATGGAGGGTTTGGTGTCTCTCGTACGCAAGGGTTGTTACGTGAAGCCTGATTTTCATGTTGTCGTTACCAATGATAACCCAAGAATAACCTCTTACAAGACTGGGTATTCTTATGTTTATACTTATCCTTTCACATTAGGATTCAAGCCTCCCGTTGACCCCGTTATCATAGAGTTTTGTCGATTCTTCAAAGTTTGTCTGGGACAAGTCGGTCCTCTTGTTTGGCGAGTTGTCGTGTGCCTTAGGTATTTAGCCAATTTAGCTTTCATACCCTTTACTTTTCATCATCTTATTCACCTCTATTCTCCGACGTTGTTCCGCCAAGGAGTGTTTACTCTCGCGGCTAGGAGTAAAAGGGTGTTAGTTACTCCAGATGATGACAAAGACCGAGGGTGGTATGTCCGGTATGTTTCTGTCCCTACTGCAGGTCTAGTAGGTAAAGAAAATCTCCCCTTACCTGAGAAGTGGAACTTTGCACGTGAGTACAATTTTGCTCACTTTCCTTTCCTTTGCTTTTGATAAATTTTTAGTTTCGTGACTGTTTCTTTTTCCTTTGCAGCAACCATGGGAACCGTTGAGAATATCTCCAGATTTCGTGATTGGGTAGAAAAACTCTTGTTGATTGCTCCTTTAGAAGAACGTTCGTGGAAGCACCTCTCTGGGAGGTTTGATTGGAAGGTTAGTACCCACGGTAAGTGAAGTTTTTTGTCTTTACTTCTTCCCTTTTTGAGCTTTATCTAATCCCTTTCCTTTGTTAGGGTTTCCTGCTCGTAGTGTCTTTGCTGCGACTGTGTCTGCTTCAAGGTTGTCCCTGGAAAAGGCCCAGGAGATCGTTGTTGGTTCCTCCTCATCGAAGAGAAAAGCCAGTGGGTCCAGGACCTTAGAAGAGGAAGAGGAAGAGGAGGGTTCGCTGGTCCACAGGTCACGTAGGAGGAGGGTGGTCTTTGACGACAAGTCTGCACCTGTTGTTGATCCTCCCGTACCTGAATCCGCACTTTCTGCCCCTGAGGATGCAACTCCCTCTCCTGTTCGAGAATCCATTGATCTCTTATTCCATCAAGGTTTTGGTACCATTTCTGATGAAGCCCCTCTTGTTGTTTTCTCTCCTCCCGCTCCTAAGGAACTTCCTCCAATTGCTCCCGTTGTTGTTTCTTCTCCTATGAATGTTCCTGCTCCCGTTGTTGTTTCTTCTCCTCAGCCTACTCTGCCCGTGGCTCCCTTATCCGCCCCCGTTTCCGTGCCTTCTGCTGTAGAAGTAGGGTCTTCCTGCAGGGGGGAGATGGAGATGAAGCAAGTTATAATAGAAGTTCCAATGACGGGTAGCCTCTTGAAAAAGTCGGGCCAGGCTGATGTATGGTTAAAGCCATTAATAGGCCCGACTGAAAAGTCTAAGATGGAAAGCCACAGCTCCCTGACGTGGATGAACGAGATCGTGCACTTGTCCTTAAAGGTAAAACTTGCTCTTCTTTCGCATGTATTTATATATATACTTACCATATCTAATTTATCTTTTTGTGTAGATCAATCTTGTGGGCACAGAGTTAATGAAGAGAATCGTTCAGATGGAGAAAACATCAAAGGACTTCCAAATTGAGGCTGATAATTGGAGGGAGCAGTACGAGGGTCTACAACTTGACATGGAGGCAGTGGAGGAGGAAAAGTGTACCTTGAAGCAGCAAGTTAGGCTTATGGCAGCAGAGCTGGCCATTGAGAAGGCATCTTCGAACCAGGTAGGTAAGGACAAAAGAGTCCTAGAATCTTCATTTGCAGAGCAGCCTTCCCGTGCCACAGAGGAGGTCAGGGGCCTGAAGGCTTTATTGGACCAGAAGGAGGTGTACTTTGGTGAACATGTACAATTGCTCACCCAAACCCAGGAAGACCTCTGTAACTCTTCATAGAAGGTCCGGTTCCTGGAAAGATCCCTCATTCCTTTGCAGTCCTCTCACCATGCTGACGTGGCTGAAAGAGATGAGTTAAGAGCTGAAGTTGAACAGTGGGAGAAGGATTATGAAGCTCTTGAAGACAAAGAAGTCGTTGATGTTAGCTGGGCTTATCTGAACGCTCGTCTTGACACATTGACGGAAATGGCCAAGAGGGTTTTAACTTGGAAGCCGAAATCGCTAAAACCAGAGAGACGATTGAGAAGTCTCAGCAAAGTCAGAACCTATCTTCACTAGAGGTCGAGGTCCTTACTGCTCGTGTCTCTCCATTTCAAGCTGCTCCTCCTGCCAGTGAAGACAATACCCCATCTGGAAAAGTTTAAAGAACTTGGTTCTTTTTTTTATTTATATTTGCAACAATTGGTCGTTAACCCCAGTCCCATCGGGGGTAAAGTTGGATCCTTCATAAGTCCCCAACTGACAACTTAGGGGCAATCAATGTATAAACTAATCCGGCTTAGACTAAGTTGACACTTAGTTTATTTTGCCGTAATATATTAATATCAATATTAGCATGGCTTTAACTTTCTTCGAGTTTTTGTTTCACTCTTAAGTCTTTGCATGCTTTCTTTTTGAGGTTTTTGGTTTACCTCTGAGTTTTTTACTTTGCATTAAAAAATGCTTAGATTGTTCGTACCTTTTCGTAATAGGCTTGGTTTATAAGAGAGGGCCCTTTTTTGATCAACACATAATGAGGAAGACGTCTCAACTTCATAATGGTGTAAATATACAAAATAGAGATAGGAATTTCACATGTTTTTCTTTAACATTGTTTCGAAGAAAGTTTTTGTATTGTTTCGAACTTTCATAACATTTCACATGTGTTTGTTATCGTCCATAACTCATTTTGTAACTGTTTTTTTTTATTTCAATAGATTTGATATGAACTTGTACTCGTTACTGTTTTTCTTTTGCAATCTTTTTTTTTTTTTTTTTTGAATTAGTACAAGGGAATAACTGTTTTCGTTTGTAACAGTTTAAATATAAGGGTATGAATGTTTATCCATAACTGTTTTTATTGATAACAGATTTTAATTGAATACAAGGGTAATGCTTTTTCATCCGTAACTATTTTCATTCACAGTTTTCTGAATAAGTACAAGGATAAGGACTTTTCATCCGTAAGTGTTTTCATTTACAACAGTTTTCTGAATAAGTACAAAGATGTGCATTTTTACCCATAACTAATATTCGTTTACATTTACGAATATGTTTTTTTCGAAGGTTTTGAATCACACTTTGTGTTTTTGTCTTTGTATCTTCGATTTTGCTCATAGTACTTGACTTGTTGGGAAGATGGATCTTAAGGCTTGAGATTTGACTTTTTGATAGTCTTCTTTGCCTTCCATACTGTGTAGTCCCCCAAGTGTTTGAGCTTTGAAGAATGAAATCTCGAGCACTTGACTATTCCTTCCTTGTGGTCCTTTTTCCTGAAAAGGATAAACATACGGGACTCGAAGGCATATAGGTTTAGATGATGACTGCTTAACCCTTAAAAATGTCCATCAAAAGGTTGTAACCCTAGACTGGGAATTCAGTTACTTCCTCGTGTCTGTGCAGGTCTAATACCATCATCTGTTGATGGGTTAGCTTTTTGCCTATCATCTAAAATGGTTAGTATAATTTTAACTGTACAAAAGTAAAATCGAACGTAATGATACCTGACCGGGGGTATTCCTTTTACTCAGAAGTAGTGCTTCTTCAAATGAACAGCATTCCAACTGGTTGGTAAGATTCTGCCGTCCATAGTCTCCAGCTCATAAGCGCCTTTTCCAGCGATGCCATGGACTTTGTAAGGTCCTTCCCAATTTGGATTTAGCTTTCCTGCACCAGCTTCCTTCGTTGATTGGAAGACTTTTTTGAGAATGAAGTCCCCAATTTTGAAATATTTGAGGTGAGCTTTTCTGTTGTAATATCACCCTATAATTTGTTTTTGGGCTGCCATACGTATTAGTGCAGCTTCTCTTCTTTGCTCGAGCAAATCCACAATTTTCCTCAACTCGTCGTCGTTTGTTTCTTCCGATGTTGTTGTGAACCTTGTGCTTGGTTCGCCGATCTCCACCGGTATTAAAGCTTCTGAATCGTAAACAAGCGCGAATGGTGTCTCGCCCGTGGCTGTTTTTGTTGTAGTTCTGTAAGCCCATAATACTGCCGGTAGTTCATCGGGCTAGTTTCCCTTGGATTTCTCCAATCGTTTCTTTAGGTTGTTGAATATGACTTTGTTTGTTGACTCAACTTGCCCATTAGCCACAGGATGATATGGTGATGAAGTGATACGTTTGATTTGCCAACTTTTGAAGAATTCTGTGATTTGTGAGCCTATGAATTGAGGGCCATTGTCACATACGATCTCCTTTGGTATTCCAAAGCGGCATATTATGTGTCGCCATATGAAGCTTTATATTTCTTTTTTTCCGCACCTGTTTAAAAGCATCTGCCTTGACCCACTTCGTGAAATAATCAATTAATACGAGTAAGAATTGTACCTTTCCTTTAGTTGGGGGAAGGGGTCCCACTATCTCCATGCCTCATTTCATGAATGGCCATGGCGATACCACTGGATGAAGAAACTCTGTTGGTCGATGCATGTTTTTAGCATATCGTTGGCATGTGTCGCATTTAGCTACGAAATTCTCAGCCTCTTCTTCCATTTTGAGCCAATAGTACCCCGCTCTGATTATGGTTTTAACTAAGGATCTTCTTCCTGCATGGTTTCCGCAGTGTCCTTCGTGTACTTCCTTCATTACGTACTCCGTTTGATTGGGTCTGAGGCACTTTGCTAAGGGACCTCCAAATATTTTGCGGTACAAGGTATCACAAACTAAGCAGTACCGTGCAGCTTTCCGGCGAAGTGCCTAAGCTACTTGTTTATCTTCTGGTACGGTACCGTTCTGTAAAAAATTTACAATTTCGTTTCTCCAATCCCAGGTTAAGTTGTTAAATTTTATCTCATTTTTGTCTTGGTCGATTGCTGAATGAAATAGGTGTATGACAATTGCATTATCTTAATTTGTTACATCAGTAACTGCTGCGAGGTTAGCTAATGCATCCGCTTCTGCATTTTCCTCCCTGGGTATTTGCGTAACTTTCCATGTCTGGAATTGCCTCGCTATGTCTAGAGCCTTTGCCAGATATTGTTGCATCCGAGCCTCTCTAGCGGTTTAAGTCCCCTACATCTGGTTCACCACTAGTTGAGAGTCACTTTTGATCACGATCTGCTCAATTGAGAGTTCTCGTGCCAGTTCAAGCCCTGCAATGACAGCTTCATACTCTGCTTCATTGTTAGTTATGGGATAGCATTTAATGGATTGTCGTATCTTTTCACCCGTAGGTGATATTAAAACATATCCCAAGCCGGATCCTTTTACATTAGAAGAGCCATCAGCAAATAGGGTCCAAATTCCTGGATTAGCCCCGTTAAAGAGTTGTAACTCTTTTTCTACCTCAGGGATTATGCTAGTATTAAAAGCAACGACGAAATCAACTAAAATTTGAGACTTTATTGCAGTCCAAGACTGATATAGTATGTCATGTTCGCTTAATTCTATTGCCCACTTAACTAATCTCCTTGATAACTCTTGTTTATGCAAAATATTTCTCAATGGGTACGAGCTCACAACAGTGATTGGATGACATTGAAAATATGGTCTTAAATTTCTAGCTGCCATGATTAGAGCTAAGGCTAATTTTTCTAGATGAGTATATCTAGTTTCAGCATCTAATAAAGATCTGCTTACATAATAAATTGGAGATTGTTTGCCTTTGTCTTCCCTTACCAGTACCGCACTTACGGCAATTTCTGCAACGACAAGATAGACATACAGCCTCTCCCCCTCATTTGGCTTAGACATCAACGAGGGTTTTGATAGATAGCCTTCAGATCTTTGAGATCCTGTTGACATTCGTCAGTCCATTCGAACTGATTCTGCTTTTTTAGAACTAAAAAGAATTTAAAACTCTTCTCCGAAGACCTGGAGATAAATCTTCCTAAGGCTGCAATTCCTCTTGTTAGTATTTGAACTTCTTTTTTGCTCGTAAGTATATTGGGTATTTCATCAATAGCTTTAATATGAGCGAGGTTTACTTCTATACCCCTATATGATACAAGGAAACCCAAAAACTTACCTGATTCAACACCAAATACGTATTTTTCTAGATTTAGTTTCATGTTATACCTGCGCAGGATTTCGAAGGTGGTTGAAAGATGCTAGAAATGATCTTCCGCTTGTGTTGATTTCACCAGCATGTCGTCAATGTATACTTCTATTTTTTTTTCCAGATGTTCCTGGAACATCTTGGTCAGTAGCCTTTGATACGTGGCTTCAACATTTTTCAGCCCAAAAGGCATGACTTTGTAACAGTAAGTCCCCCTCTTCATCGATCACTTGGTTCTTGAATGGTCCTTGCTTTCTTTGCTTTTGCTTGACAGGTTCGAAGGATGGATCTTCGTTTAGTTTATGAGTCATCACTTCTGGAGGTATACCTGTCATATCTAAATGGGACCAAGCGAAACAATTTGAGTTAGCTTTTAAATATTCAATTAACTTACCTTTTCTCATGGGTCTTAACCTCGTGCCTATATGAGCTTTTTGCTCAGGCTCTTGCCCGAACAGTGGGATAGCTTCGAGCTCTTCAACTGTTGTTTTAATATGCTCGTCTTCTTTTGGTTCCTGGATGACATCGAGTCTGGAATCCGCGTCTGTGTGTTTTGATGTTGCTTCTGTGGTGATTTGATTCACCTTCTCTTGGCTATCTTCTTCCATACCTGTTTGGGTGATTTCCTCGTCTTTTGATTCTTCTGGTACCTCTTTATTGTTAGAGTGTACCACAGAATTTATATTCCTTGAGGTCTGTTGATCGCCTCGAATCTGTTGAATTCCCCATTTGGAAGGGAATTTAATTACCTGATGTAGAGTAGATGGTATTGCTTCCATATCGTGGATCCATGGTCTTCCCATGATTACATGTAAGCCATGTCGGTATCAATGACTTGGAATTTCGTATTTTTGATTACTCCTTCAACATAAGTACTAAGCTCAATTTCTCTTTTTGTTATGACTGTAGAGTTGTCAAACACAAATAAGGCTCGTGCTTTTGGGATTACTCGGTCCTCCATTAGCATTTCTTCCACAACTCTCAACAAAATGATGTTGACTGAGCTACCTGGATCAATCAACACTCTTCTTATGTTAGTTTCATGTATAAGTAAGGATATTACCAGTGCGTCGTTATGAGGAAGCAGCAGTCTGTTAGTATCCGCATCGTTGAACGATATAAGGTCTGCTTCCATGTCTTCACGAATTCACTTTCCGTGTGTAATTGTGAATTTTGTTGTTCTTTTGTAGATGACTTCGTTCACCTCTTCTCCTCCGTGTATCACATTCACCGTTCTCTTTGGAGATGGTGGTTTTGGGAGCTCTTGCATGTTCTTCATGTATGCCTGTTTACCTTTTTCACTAAACAACTCAGTTAGATAGCCCTGTTTTAATAATTGTTCTACCTCACCTTGCAATAACCTGCAGTCCGATGTTCTGTGTCCATGATCGTTATGGAATTCGCACCAAAAGTTTGGATTCCTTCTGTTTGGATTTGACCTCATTTCTTTGGGCCATCGAACCTTATTGCCCATGTTTCTCAGTACTATAATTAATTTAGAAGTACTTACATTAAAGTTGTAGTCTCCAATTCTTGTATTACCTCTATTCCTTTCATCCCGATCCTTTCTGGATCTTGAGGAGGATGAGCTCGTATCTCTATTTGATGGTCTATATTCCGGTTGTGTGGTTTCAAACCTGGAATGAGTTTCTCGTCCCGTTGGTCCCATATATGGGTTGTACCTGTTCTTACCGTTCTCCTCTCTGGTTCGGGGCGTCTAGAGCTGGTTCAATCTTCGGATTTTGATTGAGCAATGGTGTCCTCTTCTATTCGTAGCTTGGTGTTGTACCTGTTATATACATCATTCCATGTCGTGGCTGGGAATTCTCTCAAGCTTTCCTTGAGTCTTCTCGTGGCTTCTGAGCTTTTGTCATTTAGATTGCTCGCAAACGCCATTACTGCCCAATTTTCAGGTGCCCTTGGTAGCAGCATTCTTTCTCGTTGAAATTTGTCTACAAATTCACGAAGCAACTCCGCGTCTCCTTGTTTTATTTTGAATATGTCTTCCATTCTTTTTTTGACTTTTTGTGCACTGGAATGTGCTTTTATAAAAGAATCTGCAAGCTCATCAAAAGAGTTAATAGAATTTTCGAGTAGAAGAGAATACAATGTTAGTTCTCCTTTGGTGAGTGTTTCTCCGAACTTCTTGACCAATACTGATTCAATCTCCGATTTAGCCAGATTATTTCCTTTTACTCCTGTAGTAAGAGCAGTTACATGATCTCGTGGATCGGTTGTCCCGTCGTACTTGGGAATATCATGCGTTTTGAATTTCTTGGGAATAGGCAAGGGCGCTGCATTTGGCTTCCAAGGTTTTTGGGAATATCTATCAACGTCAATGCCTTTGATGACGCGTGGTACTCCAGGAATTTTCTCGATTCGATCGTTTTGTTCCTTCACCTGTTTCAGCAAAGTTAGTAATAAAGATTGTAATTCTGGATTATTGGACATACCTGGTCTTGCCTCGAGGGACTCATTTGGAGTGCTTCCACTTCCCGAGTTTGCTAATCCGGATTGTGGATTGTCCACACTTATGGTGTTGTTAGGATGGGGTGTAGGTGATGCAGCTGGTAGTCTCTCATGAAAGCTTGTAAGGCTTGAGTCACATATTCACCAACAATTTGTTTCACCTGATCTTGTTCTCCTGTTTGTTCATTTTCCTTACGATTATAGTTTTGAGTCGAAGATCTTTCTGGGGAATGTTCCCTTGAACAACGTGGGAATCTTGTAGGTGATGGATCTGGAGTTCCAATCCTCTGTTGGTTGTTGTCGTTGGCGTTCGACATAATTCGCAGAATGTTATTTGAGAAAAAACAGAGATTATCATATTCACGGTAACAGAACAAATTTGTTTAACCAAAGAATTAGATTCTCTGCCAAAGCTATTTTAAAAAGAACACGGGTTCCTGATAACCAAAGAATATGCTAACGATTATAAGTAAATTTGCAAATAGAAAGTAGTAAGATGCGTAGAAAGTAAGTATATTGCAATAGCGGTTCGAACGTGTCCTTACAAGTTATATTTTACTCCTTTTAATAGGGAATTTCTTAATATAACGTCTACTCTTTTTAATGATTGAGCATTAATGACTAATAATGGCATTAATGTACCGTTATAATGATTAACTGTAACTGTTGCATGAAGATTATATAACGTTTGACTCATTAATTGAAGACCTCCGAATCTTCCCTTTATTCCGCCTTGATTCATCCTGACCATGTCTTTTCATCTTCTCGATTAGGTTGAGATTCCCGTATTTGATTACCCCGTGGGTATGCTATTTCGTTCCTCTTTATCTCGTACCTCTTCATAAAGTCCCGTCCAGTTGTCATGATTTCATTTCTCCACATAGATTGCTGAGTCCTCAGAATTATTATACGTGTGAAGCTAATTTTTACCAATACAATTCTGACATTCCGAAGACTACTTTCAGGACAAGATATGGTCATTATGAGTTTCTTGTCATGTCATTTGGGCTGACCAATGCCCTAGAAGCCTTTATGCACTTGATGCAAAGTGTGTTCCGGGCTTATCTTGATTCCTTCGGCATCGTGTTTATTGACGACATCTTGGTATATTACTGATCTCGGGAGGATCATGAGCAGCATTTGAGAGTTGTGCTTCAGACTCTGAGGGAGAAGAAATATATGCAAAATTTTCGAAGTGTGAATTATGGCTTGATTCAATTGCATTTTTTGGCCATGTGGTGTCTTGTGATGGGATCAAGGTAGATTCGTAGAAGGTGGAGGCGGTACAGAGTTGGCCTAGACCGTCATCAGCTACCGAGATCCGCAGTTTCCTTGGGTTGGCAGGTTACTACCGCCGTTTTGGAGAGGGATTTTCATCTATTGCAGCACCTATGACCAGACTGGCCTAGAAGGGTGCTCGGTTCAGGTGGACTGAGGAGTGTGAGGAGATCTTTCAGAAGCTCAAGTCGGCTTTGACCACAACTCAGGTGTTAGGTTTTCCTACAGGTTCAGGTTCTTATACAGTCTACTGTGATACCTCGAGAGTTGGCCTTGGAGAGGTATTGATGCAGGACAATAGGGTGATTGCCTACGCGTCTCGACAGTTGAAGGTGCACGAGAAGAATTATCCAGTGCACGATCTTGAGCTAGCAGCCATTGTCCACGCCTTGAAGATTTGGCGTCATTATTTGTATGGAGTGCATTGTGAGATTTTTGCTAGTCATCGTAGTTTGTAGTATCTGCTTTAAGCAGAAGGATCTGAATTTGCGTCAAAGGAGATGGTTGGATCTTCTCAAGGACTATTACCTCACTATCTATATCATCCGGGGAAGGACAATGTAGTGGCCGATGCCCTGAGTCGCAAAGCAGAGAGTTTGGGGAGTCTAGCCTACCTTCCAGCAGCAGAACGACCTTTAGCACTTGATGTTCAGGCTTTAGCAGGACAGTTGGTGAGATTGGATTTTTCAGATCCCCCGGGGGTATTGGCTTGACATTACCTCCTTGAAGTTCAATCCCCTTTAATTCTAGTTATAGGGTTCCTTCTCCCATCAATGATGTCCCAATCGAATATCTAATGATATGGAGGGTTTACCCATGTTAATAAGATGTTGAGAAATTAAAATTAACTTAGAATCACCATTAGTACTTACCTTGGGTGGTGGAGGGACCCTTAAGGAGTTAGGTGTTTGAGAGATTTCCTTTCTAGAGAAAGTTTTTATGTTTTGGGGATGTGAGGGACGAAGTAGGGCTTTAAAAATGACCCCCCATAAGCGCCCCCGCGTACCTGACCGATTGCTCACTATTCTGTAAAACGGGCATAACTGTTTGTACAGAAATCCGTTCTGGCTCCATAATATATCTTTGGAAATCTATTTCAAATTCCTACAACTTTCATGCTTTTAGTTTTCCTGAATTCCTTACACATTTTCATCAATCTCTGCTGGAAGACGGACCTTCTGCAAACTTAGTCGATTTTGTCGAATCTTATGTACCTCACTTTCCATCTTGATTTTGAAACAACTATTTTCACCCATAATCATCCCGATAGGACTTCATATGTCCAAAATATAACCTTACTACTCATTTAACTCATTCATACCTAAGCCGAATTTATAGGGTGTTACATTATCTCCCCCTTGGAATCATTTGTCCTCGAATGAGGGTCCTGGCTGCAACTACGACTATCTATGGACATTAAACGGGTGTGATGGAAACTTGAACTTTCATAAACACTTGCATACTAAACTAAATGAATACATGTTTGCTGAACTCTTGAGATACTGAACTGAATGACTACTGCATTTGATTGGCTATTGGTCTGCCATGGATACATGAATACTGAACTAACATGGATATATGAATATTAAAATGGCATGAATATTTGAGTATTGAACTAACATCAATATCAGATTACTAAGATGGCATGAATATCTAAGTATTGGTCTAACATGAGTAGCTGAGTATTGAACTGACATGAGTATCTAAGTATTGAACTGACATGAGTATCTGAGTACTGAACTAACATGAGTATCTGAGTATTGGAAACTTGAATGTTATAACATGACACGTGACTATTGGATGTACCACCACTAATTCTGGTGGCAATTCCAACTCATAAGCTATTTGACTGATCCTTCGCAGATTCTATGTGGCCCAATATAGCAGGGACTATGCTTCCCCTTCTTCCCCAAATCTTATAACGCTTTTCATAGGCGAAACTTTCAGAAACACCCAATCATCAACTTGGAACTCTAAGTCTCTACGTCACACGTCCGAGTAGGACTTTTGGCGACTTTGAGCCGTATTCAATTACTTTTGTATCAAGTTTACTTTTTCCATAGCCTGATATACCAAATCGGGTCCTAACAACTCCGCTTCTCCAACTTCGAACCAACCAATTGGTGATCTACACTTTCGTCCATACAGAGCCTCGTACGGTGCCATGTTGATACTAGAGTGATAGTTGTTATCATAAGCAAACTCAATAAGAGGTATGTGATCATCCTAATTACTTTTAACATCAAGGACATATCCTCAACTATCTAAAAAATGCGCTCTGCTTGCTCATCTTTCTGAAGATGGAAAACTTGTGCCTAATCATTCCTGAAAGAACTTCTAACATGATCTTCCCTCTTTAAGTCCAGCTATATCTGGAACACACAATTTGTCTTGGTACCTCAAAGTACCATCATCTCCCCCTTATTCACAAGCCATCATCTTATGCTTGTGAATCCCCTCTTTAAGATGTAACCTGTAGGTATCATCAATCTATTTCTCTTTCACTTTGGCTACTAAGGAGGAGCAAGTCCTGTTCTAGATAACAACTCCGTCATCTTCGGGGTCCGAAGTCGAACTCCTCTTGGTTGGTGAATTTCTTGCGCCAGAGTTCTCTTATCTACCTCAATCATGAATTATACTTACCACACTTGATTATCTTCTTAAGCACTTCCTAAAAACACTTATAGTATTATTGTGAACTAAGTCTTTGACGTGTACTCTAAATTTTAGAGTCTCGTGCAGTGGCACTACCCTCATAACACATAAATAGGAATGATTTTATAGCTTTTCTGTGATCACTTTATCATCAATAACTAAGCTCGGTGATCAATTGACTCACTTTGTGTTTGTTACACGTGTTAGACATAATCCTTAGGGTAATTATACAACTTTCCATCATTACCAAACTTATTTTCTTTTTCATATCCAATGCTAACTATTCGAGTTTCATCTGGACTCACATCACCTCTTAGAATAAGGGTCTTATACTTGCGGATCCTTCTCTTTTTTTTTTGTTGGGATCTAAATAACTTTTCTTACTGTCTGCAATTCTTTGCCCTCTACGTCAATGACGACTCATCTTCCAACTTACATCTGAGAAATTTTTTTTTTTTTTTTTTTGAAAAAATAGATTATTCACATAATGGAAAGATAATTTACTCACAACTATCATACACAATCTTAACAATTTAACTCTTCTCACACTATCAATCTTGGAGAAACCACATTTCGATAATTCCTACAGGCTATTCTTCTATAGTTTTCTCTCTCACTGTTAGCTGATTTTCTTTTTCCATTGCCATTGTACTTCTAGTTTAACTTAAATTATTCGGGTTCTAACATACGTTCGGCGTTTCAAACTGTTAGCCACTCACTAGTGTTAACTTTACTAAGTAATCAAATTGTACCTCTACTAGCTCTGTTGAAAGTGCTAATTTATTGTATCTACTCAAACGTACTTACTATTCTTTTACTAACCACCTGCTAGCATCATGTGTTCATGTTCTCCTTGAATAACTAAAGTGAAGCATAAGGTTATTTCTAACTTCTCTCATCATCTGACCATATTCTTTTGCCTATTCTTTTTTAACTATGTACATGGATCACACTTAAAGAAAGTTCATATGTCTTAAACAAAATTGGAATATCTAACCCCAAATTTTCTATACATCAAAATTATTTCTGACTATAAACATCTGGAGTAATCACGTTGTCACATAATCTTGGGGGGGGGGGGGCTGTCTTATCTTTTATCTCACAGTAATAGCCACTTCTTATACAAATTCACTAGCATAGAACTTTCTAGTTCCGATTTGAATAAATCTAAACAACTTAAAATCATTACTTGAAATTCAATATCGGCTGCTCTTGGTTCTCATTTTGTGCATCATGTCTTCTTAGTCATATACATGAGTTGTACAAGATCACATCTTTGGTAATAACAAACGTTTTTGACTCCTAGGTATTTTACCCTTAGGCTCTTTTCTGCCCATAACTATAGTGACCAATGTTAGGGTCTGACATCTTAACTATCATCATTCAACTTGTGACTCAATTTCCAAGAATTAAATGAAGTTGTTCTAGGAGGTAAGACACATACGATTACCATACATAAACTTATTCTTCAGAGTATACCACCATCTGATAAATCACTTACTGCACCATTCGGTGATTCTTAGTATTAATCTAGACCTAAAAATATGCGAAAATTGCTATAACCATTGTTACTTACATTTCCTTTTAGCACCCTTAGGCATCACTGTATACTCACCAGTCACTAGAATTTTGATACAATGAAAACTGGAGATCTGGTAACTGAATAACTAATAACTGGCATACTAAGTAACCATAAACTTGCTAACTGAAAAACTGTATAACTGGTAATTGAGGTAAGGTGATAACCATAGAACATGATAACTACTTTTGTACTTTCTGATAAGGTTATGCTCTAATCTGTACTACTACCCATTGTATCCCACTTTTAACATCATCTCATGTCTCATTTGTATCAACCTATACTCCATAATTATACCCCAATGGGAAATCACCATCTCTAGAAGCTTGGGTTTTTCTTGCCCGTCGCTTGGGTATTCGATAGGAAAAAAAGGTTATCTATTGCTCTAAGCTTCATGGCACGATCTAGAGTAGAAAGAAATGAGACAATCCTGGATGTCTTGGTAGTTAACCATTTATATGAGTGGCCGGCACACACATATAAAAGAAACTCCACTGGACACGACTTCATAGACTCCCTAAGACTCTTGAACCTAGTGCTCTAATACCAAGCTTTGTCACGCCCCGAACCTGGGCTTGGACGTAACACGACACTCGGTGCCTGACTACATGTGACCGAGCGAACCAACTAGATGGGTTAATCAACATGTGATATCATAACATACTGAATACGGAAGATGAACTAACACATGCCGATATACTGAAAGTCTGGATGATATAAATCAAAGTGCGGAAATACTAATACAATTCTGAAACATATTTGTAGCCAACATTGCTTAATATAAAAAGCCTGCGGCTCTGTCTAACTGTTACTCTACTCTATGAAGCCTTTAATACAGTATTGAAAGCACTGACTGTCTAAAATACTGAAGACTGTAAGGTAATGACAATGCCCCGAAAGAACTAGGATCACCAAATAGCTGGTACGAGGATCCTAGCGCTCTAAATCATCAACCTGTAAATTATTACCTGCATCGTGAGATGCAGGCCCCGGGCAAAAGGGATGTCAGTACATTTTAATTGCACTGGTATGTAAAGCAACTGAAAGAATGAATTATAAATGCTAAAACTGAAACTAAGCTGATAACTGAAAAGATAACTGATAATTGAAATGATAACTAATAACTGATAACTGAACTAAACATAGGAAGTAAGGATATGAATACTCCCTCTTCTGAATGATGAACAACCTGTTTATCTGAATATTAAATTGCGGCCTCAAGCCCATTATATATATATATATATATATATATATATATATATATATATATATATGTGTGTGTGTGTGTGTGTGTGTGTGTGTGTGTGTGCACAAACTACGGCCTCGGGCCCAAGTATACGTATACATAACTGTGACCTCAGGTCCAAAAATGCATAAAGCATAAATTGCGGCCTCAGGCCCAAACATGCATAAAGCATAAATTGCGGCCTCAGGACCAAACATGCATAAAACATAAACTGCGGCCTCAGGCCCAAGTATGGATAAAGCATATAAACTATGGCCTTAGACCAAAATACAGGTGTTCAACATTCAGAAACTGAGAATCATACTGAAATACATGATACTGAAATACATGATGCTGAAATACTGAACCATACTGAGTTACATGATACTTGAATATTGAATAGAGCTAGACTGAAACATGTATTCATGAGCTGATTATGAAAACTAAAACTTCAACTGTTTATGACATGCAGAGTAAGATATACTGAGACTCAGGAGCATCAAACCCAAGTCTATAATGAATACGAACTAAGCTCACAACGTTCAGAATGAAAGTCATGAACGAGTTATGAAGCTAGAGAATAGAAGTTCTGCAACTATTCAAGGAACTAGGCTTAACTATATTTCTGAGGCAATTAGTAACGTCGTAAAAGAAACGTATTGTAGGGAGAATCAATAACATTCCCAAACATAGAGAGTTAGTCTCACATACATTAACTTCCTGCTCTTGAGCGTGATACAATGTTTGCCAACCCTTTCAACTTTAATCTATATCCATACAAGTCAAAGGGATTCCATATTAGCAATAATATTCATATTTTGGTCCCTTAGGCATTTTACCAAACACTTGGTGATGTAAAGCTTCATAGTCCTTATTAATGGTGTTTCTACACCCAATAACACATTCTCTTGCTCCTAGATGAATTCTAAATTCTCAAACGGTTACAATCAACCTTATTCTTTATCACCCATAAGGTAAACAACACACTTAACCAATAATCAACAATAAATACACCAAACCTATAACCATTCATGCTTTTCTATCAAACACATCAACTAAAATCTTATGAACTAGGGTCTATAATTATTAAACTAATGCTAGAATCAATTTGATGGTGAAGGCATTACCTCTTTGAAGTTCAATCCCCTTGAATTTGAGTTCTAGGGTTCCTTCTCCCAACAATGATGTCCCAATCGAATATCTAATGATATGGAGGGTTTAACCATCTTAATAAGATGTTGGGAAATTAAAATTAACTTTGAATCACCATTAGAACTTACCTTGGGTGGTGGAGGGACCCTTAAGGAGTTAGGTTTTTGAGAGCTTTCCTTTCTAGAGCAAGTTTTTATGTTTTGGGGATGTGGGGGACGAAGTAGGGCTTTAAAAATGACCCCCCATGAGCTCCCCCGCGCACCTGGAGGCTCTAACCGCGCACCTGACCGCGCTAAATGGCCAAAACACTGCCGCAATAGCGCGGCCGCGCTACTGGCCGCGCATATTGCGCACTGTTCTGTGAAACGGGCATTACATTTTGCCCAGATATCCGTTTGGGCTTAATATTATATTGTTGGAAAGCTATTTCAAATCCCTACAACTTTAGTGCTTTGAGTTTTTCTGAATTCCTAACGAATATTTATCAAACTCTGCTGGAAGACAGACTTTCTGCAAACTTAGTCGATTTTGTCGAATCTTATGCACCTCACTTTCCATCTTGATTTTGAAACAACTATTTTCACACATAATCATTTATATAGGACTTCATATGTCAAAAATATAACCTTACTATTCCTTTAACTCATTCATACATAAGCCGAATTTACGGGGTGTTAAAATTTTGATAGTTTTTGATTGGGTTTCGTCTCCCTAGCATATTTTGATGTTATTTATCTGATTTTGATAGACTCGGAGCATTTGGGAGCCGATTCGATGGGCAAGAGCATCGCGGAGTAGTTTTCGAACTATTTTGAGGTAAGTAACGATTGTAACTCTAGACCTGAGGTATAAAACCCCGGTATTTGGTATTGTTTGGTAAATGCGGTGATGCACATGCTAGGTGACGAGCGTGTGGGCGTGCACTGATAGGGATTGTGACTTGGTACGTCTCGTAGTGACTATTAAGCCGCATAATTGATTTGAAATCATGAGATATCCTATATTTTAGAGACTTATACTTATTTAGGGGTTGTAAGCCATGTTTGGGGCCTCGTGCCAATCTATTTAGACCCTCAGGGGTATTTTTACACTATTCTCACACTGTTTTGATAGAAAACTTATGAACTAAGTCATGTCTATTACTTGTTGCTATTTTACTGTTATTTTACTGTTTTAGAGTATGGTGAGGTATTCTAGGTTGAGTCCCGTGATGTTGAGATGAGTCGCCCAAGTGGCTGTGAGGATGACTCAGTGAGTCGAGAGCCGAGTTTGTGAGGATAGTCATGGATCGGGCTACACGCCGTAGCAGATATTATATAGATCGGGTTGCATGCCGCAACAACATAGTTCTTGGTCCGGAGTCTCTACACCTCCAGTGAGGACAATCGACTATATGTATATTGGATCGGGCTGCATGCCGCAACAGATGTTATTCGGATCAGGCTGCACACCGCAACGTATTTAAGGTGGATCGCGCTGCACGCCGCAACAGTTGTGTGGATATCTGGTACTTGTTGAGTGAGAGTGCTTAGTGTGAGCATGGAATACTGATAGTGGAGTCATGAGTGAATGAGAGACCTTGTTATGAGTGACACTGTGCCTGAAAGGCTGTTACACTGTGAAATTTACTGTTTTTCTCACTCTTCTTTATACTGAGTCTTCTAATAAAAGTTGAAATATTGTTTTATGAAATTATTATTTATAAATGCTCGTCACTGCACTCAAGCTTTTAGTTACTTTGGTTACATACTGAGTTGGCGTACTCACGTTACTCCCTGCACCTCTGTGTGCAGATCCAGGTACCGGACCAACTCGCTAGTTGATCTCTTGCGTGCTTGGGGATTTGTTCGAGGATCGAGGTAGCTGCTCAGCATCCCTAACTCACCTCTTTTCCTTTCCCAGTTCATAGATTTTTCATACTTTGGACTTATGTTAGTAGCAAAGTCACTTTCTTATACGTTGTATTTATCGTCTTAGATGCTCATGACAGTTGACTCTAGAGGTCTGGGTCGGTATTAGATTTTTATCGTTTGGGATTATTATTCTTGCTGAACTTGTCTTAAAAAGTGAATTTTGTTAGAATTTAAAACTATATTTCTATAAAACGGAAAAATGTTGATTTCATTGTATTAGAGGGCTAGCCTAGTTTCATGATAGGCGCAATCACGGACCTTATAAGTTTGGGGTCATGACAAGAGGATTGCTCTAAAAATAAAAATAGCAAAAACAACAGGGTGTGGGTTCAAGGTGGTGATGGCAACCAAGTTGGAGATATTGATTATTATGGGGTGCTCAAAGAAATAATAGAACTATAATATACAGGTTGTCCATATAAGAAATTGATACTCTTTAGATGCAAGTGGTTTGACCCAAATCCAACAAGAGGTACAAGAGTACACAACCAATACAACATAATTGAGGTTAATCATACGAGGGAGTATGATCGCTATGATCCTTTCATAATTGCACATAATGTTAGGCAATTATATTATGCTCCTTATCCATTGCGGCGGAATAAGTCTGATTGGTGGGTTGTAATAAAAACTAAGCCCGTAGGTAGGGTGGAAGTCGAGAATGTATTAGATGTTGCATATCAAAACGATATCCCCAGTGTTCACCAAATAGTGGACGATCAGTTAAAAAATGATTTGGAACATCCTAAACACATATTGGAAGAAGTTGATATAACTGAAGTAACAATTATAGAAAATGAGGACGAAGAATCAACTGATGAAGCTCAAACAAGTGAGGATGAAGAAATCTCGGACGAGGAACAATACGTCGATTTGCTTTAAGAAGTTGGTTTTTTAAATCACTCTCGTTTTATAGCTAGTTTCTTGTATGTTTCAAACTAAATATGTATTATATTATGCAGATGGCAGGCAAGGGTCAAGGTAACAATGACCCAACTAGTTCTCTGGGCCAAGAAAAGGCTAGGAAGGGAAAGAGGAGGGTAGAAAATAATACTCCCTCTTTTCCACCATCTTCAGAGATGCATATGCCTATGTCTTATCCTCCACCCCACGGCTATACTGAGCTGCCACAGCATCACGAGTCCTACACCTTCATGCAGACACCAGGTCTTTCATCACAGGGCTATAGGACTATACGTCCGACATACAATCCAGTTGCCTCACGACCACGTGGATCGTAGCCATCTGCATCGCATGGATCGCATCCATCCATGTCACAGCCACTCGGGTCACAGCCATCAGTATCACAACCACTTGGGGTCCATTCAGCTATGTCACAGTCACAGGGACGCAACCATCTTTATCAGCGACCCCATCTATTTCAGACCTTCGCCTGTGAGGTAGTAGCTCTGACCCCCCCTATACCGTCCACACATGCCTATGATATACATGCTTCAGACGATGATAATGATGATGATGACGAGGAGGTGCATTATGATCAATATGGAAGGATCATCATAGTCCCTGAGGGTGATGGGTAAGAGTTATTTGTTATTTTTGCGTTTATTATTTTGTAAAGTTTTTACTAAGATATTAATGTGTTTTTATTGTTAAATTTCAGGTTCATCCCGAGTAATAAGACTACGAGGATAATCACTAAAGCCATCAGAAAGCTTTTGATGGCCCTTATGCGACTTGGATTGATTTCCCATTTTCGTTGAAGGAGCAAATTTTTAATCAATTTAAGGTATAAATGTTCTTTTAAGCTTATTTAATAATTTATATTTATGATATTTCCATATAATATTTAACTTTTGAAATACATATCAAGTGTGTATGGGAACACTGCTATAGCGCAGAAGTGGCTGTTAATTTTCATCACAAAGCTCGCAAGCGATTGTCGCATACTTTCTCCGATGCTAGAAAGAAGACCAAGAAGCCTGACTAGTTACTTCAAAATTTATGGGATGATTTGCAAAGGCAATGGCTTACCGTAAAGTTCTTAGAGAAGAGCGAAAAACGAAAAAAAGCTCGCGCATCTGAGAAGAGAGGTTCCTTGCACACTGGAGGTGCGATCATCCTAGGGACAATAAAAAGAAGATTGGTATGTAATTGCTTACATTATTTTAATTATCAAAGTATATCTATTCTATTTATTAACTAAATTAATTTATTTTCAGGAAAAGAAGTTGGGGCGTCCAATGAACCATGATGAGCTATTCAAGGAGACACATTGTAAAGAAGAAGAAACAGACGGATCACGAAAGGTGGGTCGAGGACCGGGCCTCGACTGTAGCACCAATTCAGGACCGGGCCTCGACTGGTTACCTTAATTTAAATTTTCGTATAGGGTCGCTAAAAAACTAACGTGGAGGAATTCATCCGCACTCAGCCACCTGGTGAATCGGGCGAGCCAACCCAACCTTCGGACGAGGATTCTGAAAGAATATGGATGGAGTCTACTGGCGGTCCAAAATGGGGGAAGGTATACGGGCTTCATACTAAGAAATTCCATCGCTATAAGTGTGAAATTCAAGGAATAAGGACTTCCTCGCAAGGCGAGCAACTTAATGGGGAGAGCCACTTCGCTATGCGGGAGACTGTGACAAAGCTCACATCCAAGATAGAAACGGCCAAGGAAAGAGAAAGGGTTAGAGATGCTCAATTCCTTGGCATGAAAGCTCAAATCAGAACTCTCCTATCTACTGGAGCTTTTTTGTTGCCCCGGTCTCGTGAGTCATCACCAGAGGCTCGACTTGCAGGTGAGCGTTCCTCCTGTCCTCCCCGTGATCGTTCTTACCGTCCTCGACAAGACCCTTCTCTATACCGTCTCGTAAATGAAAGTTCATCAGATGGTGATGATGATTGTCACGACCCCAAATCCTAACAGGTCGTGATGGTGCCTATCGTTGAACTAGGCTATCCAACCATCACATAACTACTCATTCGTTCGATTATAATAATTCACAATTTAATAATAAACAGCAACATATCATAAAATAAATTCTTTAAGTCTTAGCGCCCCAATAATAGTCTAATCAACTCTAAACAAAACCTCCCAAGACTGGAGTCAATATGGTCACGAGCATCTACGAAATAAAACTAACTCTACTAAGTCTTAAATAAAATCTAGGAATGAAATGCTAAAACTAAATAAGGAAAGGAAATGGAGAAGTAATGGACGCTGGACAGCTACCTCGAAATCCTGTAAGCTGCTGATAACGAACTCGGACAACTACTGCTCCGAATCAATACTTGGATCTGCACACAGAGGTGTAGGGAGTAATGATGAGTACGCCAACTCAGTAGTAATGAAAATAAATCGCAGTCTTAGAAAATACGAAACACACATCACAGATACACCAATTCACAAAAATAGTAAATCACCAAGTCACCATAAGTATTCATCAAATACATAAGTTCGAAAACTGTTTTCCAGAAATCTTTTGAAACAAGTATAATATCAATATATCTCAGTAAAATCAGTTTGAAAAACGAAGTGAATCGTAGTCAAAATCTCAGTAAAATGTATCATAAATCTGCCCCACGGGCCAAAATCATTTCTCATAACAATCTCAGTACCAGCCCATCAGACAACCTCACAGTCACTCAATATTAGCCCATCAGGCAACCTCACAGTCACTCAATATTAGCCCATCGGGCAACCTCACAGTCACTCAATATTAGCCCATCGGGCAACCTCACAGTCACTCAATATTAACCCATCAAGCAACCTCACAATCACTCAGTATCAGTCTCGCGGGCAACATCAATTATTAGGTACTTGCACTCACTGGGGCTGTGTACAGACTCCGGAGGGGCTCCTACAGCCACATCATGGCACAAATCACTCACAATATAGGCCCGCAGCCTCACTCATATCATAACATCCTCACAATATGGGTCTGCAGCCTCACTCATTTCATAACATCCTCACAATATATGCCTGCAACCTCACTCAATCAGACACTCTCAACTGGGCCTTCAGGCCATAAATATACCGGGTTCTCTACCCAAAACGGTGTTTCATTTTTCAAGAAATAGCATCAAAATACTCTGAGTGTCAAAATAATTATGAAGAAAAGACTGAGTGAAAATCACAACATATCAGTGAGGAAAATAGTAAATATAGCCCCCAAGGGGTAAACAATTCGGCACTAGGCCCCAAACATGGCTTATAACCCAAAACACATTATATATATTGCAAACCTATTAAGCATAGGCTTAGAAATCAGTTTCGCAACTCAATAGTTGCCTAAATAGGGATTATATTTCCAAAGTTCCAACCTTTGCATTCCAAAGCCCGTGAAAGGGTGCAGAGTCCGGGGTTTCATACCCTTAAGACAGGATTTAAAGACATTACTTACCTCAACTAGCCCGAAAATTATTCTTCAATACGCTTGCCTCTCGTATCAACCTCTGAGCGATCCAAATCTATAAAGATCAGACCTTTATCATAAATTTATGCTTAAGGAATGAATTCCAATTGCAAAATATCGATTTTAAGCACAAAACCCGAAATGAGTCAAAACCCGACCCCCGGAACCGCATCCCAGAACTCAGAAAGTTTTATACCCAAATGTTCTTCGTCATCTCACGAGTCTGTACATATAAAGAACGCTAAAATCGGAGTCAGTTTAACCCTTCAAATCGACCCCTAAAGGTCTCATAAATCTCAAGGCCTAACTCCCCCTTTTCTACTGATTTTCATAAATTTACACTGATATTAAGGTCTTAAATCACCTATAATCGAGTTATTAAGTCCAAAAAGCTTACCTCAATAATGCAACAACGTTTCCCTCTTCAAAATCCCTCAAAAACCTCGAAACACGTACAACAATGGTGGAAAAAGGGTTAAAATTTGCGAAGGCTTGCTTATATACTTTCTGAACAGTGGTTCCGCACCTGCGGCCGCTTAAGCGCACCTGCGGACCCGCACCTGCAGTCCCAGGTCCGCACCTGCGGAGCACCTTCAAATCCCGGCCTCCGCACCTGCGATGGTACTTCCGCATCTGCGGCATCGCAGGTGCGGAAAATACCTCGCACCTGCGGATTTCCCTCAGCCGGTCAACTTCCGCACCTGCGGAGCTTTGCTGGCTCCTGCGTGCCCGTGCCCGCGGTCAAACTTTCGCAAGTGCGGTTACACCAGCACCAGTAGCTGAAGCTGCATATTTCTAGTTCTAAACTTCCCGTTAACCATCTGAAATCAATCCCGAGACCCTCGGGACCTCAACCAAATATACCAACACATCACATATGATAATTTAAACTTAGTAGCACTCTCAAAACACCAAAATCACATCGGATTTAAGCCTAAGAACTTTGAAATTTCTAAAATCCATCAACAATGCTAAACTATCCAAAATAACTCTGATTGACCTAAAATTTTGCAGACATATCCAAAATGGCGTTACAAACCTAATCCAACTGTTGGAATTCCATTCCGACCCCGATAGCCTATTTTCCACTGCCAACCGAAAATCGCCAAAACTAACTTTCGCCAATTCAAGCCTAATTCTACACCGGACATCACAAAAATATTCTGATCACACTCCTAAGTCCCAAATCACCTAACGAAGCTATCTGAGTCATAAAATCTGCATTCCGAGGTTGTTTACCAATTTTTCCAACTTTAAGGCTATTTTTAAAGACTGAATGACTAAACTCTCACTACAACCATTCTGATTTCAAGCCTACCAACTCTAACACATCAATAACAGTATAACCATCCTATAACAAGTCAATAATAGTAATTATCATGCAGGTTCTACGTAACGACAGACCGGGTCGTTACAGTCTCCCCCTCTTAAACAAATGTTCGCCCTCGAACGGGTCTAGAAACATACCTGGAGTCTCAAACAAGTTAGGATATTTACTTTGCATCTCCCGCTCGGTCTCCCAAGTAGCCTCCTCCACTGGCTGACCTCTCCACTGCACCTTCACTGATGTTATATCCTTAGACCTCAACTTTCTGACCTCGCGATCTAAAATAGCTACTGGCTCAACCTGATATGACATATCACCCTCCAGCTGAACCGTGCTGAAGTCTAACACATGGGACGGGTCATCAACATACTTCCTTAGCATCGACACATGAAATACCGGATGAACACTCGATAGACTGCGTGGCAAAGCAAGTCTATAAGCCACCTCTCCAACCTTCTGAAGTACCTCAAAAGGACCAATAAACTGTGGACTCAGCTTTCTCTCTTTCTGAACCTCATAACACCCTTCATGGTTGATACCTTCAGCAGTACCTTATCACCTTCCATAAATGACACATCTCGGACCTTCCGGTCCGCATAACTCTTCTGCCTAGACTGCACAGTGCGAAGTCGCTCCTGACTCAACTTCACCTTCTCCAACGCATCCTGAATCAAATTCGTGCCCAATATCCTAGACTCACCAGGCTCGAACCAACCAACCGGAGATCTACACAACCTACCATAAAAAGCCTCATACGGGGCCATCTGAATACTGGACTGGTAGCTATTATTATATGCAAACTCCGCTAGTGGCAGAAACTAACCCCATGAACCACTAAAATCAATCACACAAGCACATAACATATCCTCCAAAACCTGGATAGTCCGTTCCGACTGCCCGTCGGTCTGAGGATGAAATGCAGTGCTCAACTCTACTTCAGTACCCATACCTCTCTGTACGGCCCTCCAAAACTGAGATGTGAACTGAGTACCTCTGTCATAAATAATAGAAATCGGAACTCCATGCAACCGGACAATTTCCTTAATGTAAATACCAGCTAACCGCTCTGAAATATAAGTAGTGCTGACAGGAATGAAGTGCGCAGACTTGATCAATCTATCCACAATGACCCAAATAGCATAAAAACCCTTCGAAGTCCGTGGAAGCCCAACTACAAAGTCCATAGTAATTCTCTCCCACTTCCACTCCGGAATAGCTAACCTCTGAAGTAGTCCACCAGGTCTCTGGTGCTCATACTTGACTTGCTGGCAGTTGAGACACCGTGCTACATACTCAAAAATATCTCTCTTCATCCGCCTCCACCAATAATGCTGTCTCAAGTCCTGATACATCTTCGTGGCACCCGGATGAATGGAATATCGCAAGCTATGTGGCTGCTAATATCGACTCTCGAAGACCATCCACATTGGGCACACAGATACGTCCCTGCATCCTCATAACACCGTCATCACCAATAGTCACAACCCTGGCATCACCTCGATGGACCCTATCCTGAAGAACTAATAAGTGCCGGTCATCATACTGGCGAGCTTTAATCTGATCATAAAGAGAGGACCGGGAAGCAATGCTAGCTAATAACCGCGGAGGGTCTGACAAATCCAATCTCACCAACTGGCTAAAGCCTGAACATCAAGTGCTAAAGGTTTCTCTGTTGCTGACAGGTATGCTAGACTCCCCAAACTCTCGGCTCTGCGACTCAAGGCATCGGCCACCACATTGGCCTTTCCCGGGTGATACAAAATAGTAAGATCATAATCCTTGAGAAACTCTAACCACCTTCTCTGATGCAAATTCAATTCCTTCTGCCTCAGCAGATACTGCAAGCTACGATCAGTGAAAATCCCACACTACACCCCATAC
>ML257082.1:36364-61722 GCA_005239495.1 Nicotiana undulata | reverse complement strand
TAATAAGAAAGTTAGATAAAATGTACGTTGGTGCTCGGCAAGTATGGCCCGGGTGCTAGTCATAATCTTCCAGTTTGGGTGGTGACATCCATAAAGTCATACCCTCATTTCGAGAAATAAGTTCATGACTCTAACGTGATTACCAAAAGGAAAAGTTAGACCCCAGAGTAATAGAAATCAGTGTGGGCTGGTGAACAGGATAAACTAAACATGAATTGGAGACTGAGTGATTTGATAATGTCGGCATCATGAGAATTTCATATTGCGTTCTAGCGATAATATAATGGACAACAGGAGAATACCTTTTAAAGGTCATTCACGAAGACGCTTCCCTAAAGAAAGCAATGTGAGAAAAGTTAAGCTTAAGGGACTATGTGTGTCAGTTACACTAAGTGTCACCCTCGCGTGTAAGGAAATTTGGTTATCCTTAGTAAAGAAGGATTACCGCAAGCCGATTAAGGATCATCGATGATGTGAAAAGATGCCAAAGATGAAGAGGTAAAACATCTCTAGGTAGATCGTTGTAGCACTAAATCTTACTACTCCCCTAAAGGGGGAAATATGGAGTGATGTGGCATTAAGTCAGAATTAAATGATTCTAGTAACTATGGAATGGTAAAGGAAGAACGCGAAAAAAAATGTGAAAGGAATGAGATTGAACTTATCCAAATCCTACATATATGCTATGATTCCATAATATTATGCAAGCACGACGTCAAGGAAAGGAAGCAAGGGTTTCTGCCCGAGATGTTAGTAATAAATAAGGAGCCAGTGCAATAGGTAAGTTAAGACAAATGACATAACCCAAGAAAGATTATGTGGAATATTGATATGAGAACGAGCCAACGAGTTGTTAGCAGTTGATTCAGGAAGAGCCTAGTTATGGCTTGACAAGAGGATACTGACAAATCAACAGATCGTGCAAGATAAACGTAGTGAACCCCAAGATGGGGGAATTCAGTCTCGCAGATATGGCATTGTGATCCTTAAAGGTACCGTATGAGTGTTACGGAAATAAAAGAGAGTCCCACTAGGAAGACAGTCAAAATATCAGTTCAGAAGCAACCCTACAAGCACAAGGGCGTGGAGGTAAGTAACTATGGATAATTATAGACGATGAAGGATATAAAATTTTTTATCGGGTATACGACGTAATAAGCTCACAACTTTACAAGAGTCAGAGGGTCTTCCCTAAGTACTACAACGAAATACTAGCTGAGGAAATAAGGAAGCAGGCTTCAACCTAAGCACAATAACGTAGAGAGGAAATGGTCATGTAAAAACAGTCTCACTACAAAATTGTATGCACTCCAAAAGAAAATGGCACCTACCGTGTTTAATGAACGGGAAATGAAATCAAAAGTAATATTCGAGACCATATGAGTTGCACAAAAATTCTGACATGCGTAGGAACTAGGATAAGCTAAGTATACATGCAACAAGAAGGCAAAAAGACGAGGAAAAGTAATAACTAATATCAGGAGCCGCATATCGGAAGATAGCTTAAGCCTGCATAAAGGTTAATTAGAGGGAAGAGGAAAATAAATACAACTAAGTAAATTAGGAGTCTGATTATTGGACCCAGAAAATTATAGACCTCGTGATTGAGAATATTGCAGAATAACTCTTAATATCAGAGGTATAAAAGAGATAGTACAGTAGCCGTATTCTATAACGGCTCTACGATAAAGCCAGTTAGAAAAGTAACAACCTCATAAGAAGTGTGTATGAAGCTTCCACCAGATTGTGTATGCACCAGAGGTGCAAGTATTATAATAGAGCTTCAACTTGTGGAGGCGAATTATACTTATGTGGAAGGGAGGTTATGAAAGGAATAGAAGAGGTGAGGCGATATTTTAAGGTAAGTAAGGTAAAGGTGAACAATGTACGAGATACTCAAGTACAAAAGATAGTGAATAATCCATACTTCAGATAGAGGGATGGAAGCGTTGGGATTCAGTATCCAGGAATGATAGCGGTGTCGTCAGTGGCATATTTTCCAGCTGATGGTTTCTAGGTATTGAGAGGTCTAGTAAAGAGAGTAAAGAAGAGTTTGAGATGATGTGATGTCTCTCTTCATCTTCCAGAATAACATAATGAAATCGATGGTTCAAGCAAGTTGAAGGAAGGTTGCGAGTAATATAAATAGATATGTGTAGGTCGGAAGCTAAAGTATGGTAAAGCGACAATGTTTTAGGAAGACATGAGTAAAGATAAGGAAAGGCAAGTGAGAAGGTGACGAGAATGGATAAGTACTCGAGGTTAAGCCCATGAAAACAAGAGAGCTGATAGTTCTCTAAGTTATAGAAAGCTCGGTATAGCCTGAATGAACTCAAAGGAGTCTAAGACTAGTAGTATTTAGAAGAGACGAAATGCTGCCCTGGTAGTAGAATGAGGGTGTAATTGTGGTAGATGAAGGATGACGTTTGGGCCTTGGATTGAGTAATTATTTTAAGAAAAAAAAATATTTTCATGGACGACACGGAATTAGAATACCCCTACCCATAAGATTATCATTTTGGGATGCTATGAAATACGGTTATTGAAGTATAGTATCGCCCCTAGGATGATTAAGCAAGACACTTGAGATATCCTTTGATGAGGCGTAATCCCTAGTGGCAATGTATTATGTAAGAAGTTTCAAGTTAGCAGTGGTAGATTGTAAATAGATAATGGATGGATAAAAGTTACAAAGTATGAGATGAGATTAGGCCGTCCTCCTTAAGATGAACAATAATGAGGAAGCACTAAAGGACATAGATTTATACATATAGGATAAGCAACGAAAGTAACCTAGAGTTTGGTAGCATACCTTAGTAACGATAAATCAAAGTAAGAGTTATGGTATAATATGACCTACCTAGATGCAGTAAAGTCATTCGGATAGATAACCGAGCCGATGAAATAAGATACAACAGTATTCCTAAGTTCGACAAAGTACCAAGAGAAGACATTTTGTATACCTATAGATTCCCAGAGGGACATCTTGTCATAATTCTGTATATGTTCACAAAGTGAGGCCTAGAGATTGGCTAAAAGCTGGAGGAAATATGAGAGAAAAGTTGCATATGCGCATATACAAAGTCAGAGCCGTACAAGCTGCATGATAGGAGGTAGCAACAGTTACAAGATTGGGAAGATTCCGAGCACAAGTCGTGGTGTGAGAAAGAGGCCTAAAGGGGGGAATTCCCTGTCCTGTGGAATTATTCACAAAATAGTTGGCTAGATGGAAGGACAGTACTAATGTATTCATAAGACATAAATAAATGAAAATGATGGAATCAACATTCGAGGATAAATGTTCCAAAAGGGGTAATGATGTTACAACCCATGTTGTCGTACGTGGAAGTACGCCATAAGTAAATTGATATAAGCTCGGAAATGAGATTTTACATCCCTCATATTCGTACATTAAAGTTTCTCCGTAAGATAATCGACGTAAGCTCTGGAATACGATTATTTTTGAGGTTATAAGTATTATGATATTTCTATCAAGTTCGTGAAGGTGAGAGGGTAAACGAATCGAAAAAATGGGTTTCGTCGACTTTTGAGATAAAATACGGTCCAAGCTATAATACCGCGTATTTATGGACTAGTGCCATACAGGTTACCACATTACCATGGTAGTGAGGTGTATAAAGTATGTTAAAAGTGATTAGTATTTTAAGTCAATTAGGATATTACCTAATTATATTGGGAAGGGGTTAATTATTGATCTTAGTGGAAAATGTAGAATTTGAAAAATATATTTGGTGAAATATTTATGAGAGATTTTTGGATAACTATTAGGGGACATCATCCACATGGGATATAGAAACTTGGAAGCAAGTGATCTTCTTAATCAAGCCAAATAAGTGACTCTTATTTCATGTACCTGGGTGGCATAATTAGAGGATTTTTGTGGCTAAGTCATCTCTCAAGTGGGGCCCACAACCACATTAATAAAAGGCCTCCCTAATTCAATTCATTAATGGGAGATGCATATGTTTGCAAAGTAACTGATGAAAGCCACAATATTCATACGAGACTTCAAAATACTATAGCAAGCATGAAATTGCGATTCTAAGGGAGTACGGTACAATCTTTCTCAAGAATATCATACGGATTTTTCCCTACTTCGATCTGATGTTACATGTTTTGTCGCATTTACGTGTGTTGGAACGATTGTCAAGAAAATCGGCTCAAGTATGCTAAGGTTATCACTTCTTTTTTATGTGGCATGATCCATACGATACAAACAGAACGAGCAAATGCACAACTTTCATAAATGACTCTATTCATAGAAATACTAGAGATGCCTATGTTCTTGATTCCCCACGTGTCCTATTGTTCTATCATCTATTCATGGGTCTCAGAAAATACATAAGTTGATAAAGTTTTCTTCATGACATTAATCAAAGGTATAATGGTCTTATGATGTTCCGAAAGATCTTATTAACGTACTTTTTATGCATTTCATTCATTTATACATGCACATTTACCCATGAACATATGGCGTTATATACGCGTATATATATGTATATGGGATGCGGAAAAGGTTACGGCGTTATATATGCACCACCACCTGATCAGCTGGTATACGTTGATGATTTGCCCACAGTGGCTGAGATGATATGATGGGATGCCCTCATAGGCTTGATGATGTTATGTATGCATTTACCAAAGCATGGTATGACATTTATACGCATATGCATGACATTATAAATATGAAATTATTCACATAGCTATTCAGACATTCATATTGAGTCTTTTACTCCGTGTTTCTCCCATGTCTATTATTTACTGATTTTCATTCCTTACATACTCGGTACATTATTTGAGGTTTAGAAGAATTCCCAATCTTGACCGTAGGTTTAATTTTGGAACTTGGGACTTGATATAGTTCTGTTATGCTATGTTGAACTTGTCTGCAAAATTTGGTGTCATTTGGAATTGATTTGATAGGATTCAGATGCTTGGTTGCAATTCTAGACGTTCTTGAACTTTTGTTTAAAATTCAAGCATTTTGGTGTCCGGTTCGTAGTTGTAGATGTTAAATTTTGTATTTTAATCGTGCATGCGAGTTCGTATGGTATTTTTGGACTTGTGTGGATGTTTGGTTTGGAGTCCCGAGGGCTCGGATGAGTTTTGGACGTGCTTCGGAAAGGTTTGGACTGAAATAAGATTTTTATGTATGGTGGTACTCTGATGTCACAACAACGAGCACCACCCTCACAATTGCGATCATATCAGGGGGTCTCAGGTATCGCAATTGTGATACCTAGATTGCAAATTGCGAAGAATGTCAGAAATAAGGTAAGCTCACATTTATGACAAAAGTGTCGCATTTTCAATGAGGGAAGGCTTCGCAAATGCGAAGTCTATGTCGCATTTGCGACATCCTCTTAGGCTGTCAATGGCTGCATTGGAGATAATTCCTTAGGAGTTGTGAGGTTTTACAATTACGAACCCAGTGTCGCAATTGCGACATCTGCAACTGAACAAAAGTTAGAAAAGTCGGAATTTAGGTCTCATTTTTCATATCTTAGAGCCCTAGACTCGGTATGAGGAAATTTGGTGAGGGTATTTATTGGGTAAGTGATTCTAATCAATTCCCAACTATATTTCATGATTTATATCTTAGATTTAACATCAAATTTATAAGAATGAAATTTGGGGATTTTTATCAAAGTTTTGAAAAATAAAGATTTGAGTTTTGTGAGTCGATTTGGACTCGTATTTGAAAACAAAGCTCATGTATGGACTCGTGGTGTTATGGGTAGTTGGAATCTATCCTTGGACTGGGGTTTTGACCGGGCAAGCCCGGGTTGAATTTTGTTGACTTTTTGAAAATTTTGTAAAGATCAAAATTTTATCTATTGTAATTGATTTTCATTGCATTGGTTGATGATAGTAAGTCAATGTTTGTTAGATTTGATCCGTGTGGAGATGCATTTTAGGGGGAAAGTTATATTCGAGGACTGGCTTGTCCTAGTTGAGGTAAGTGGCTAGCCTAACTTTGTGTGGGGGAACTGCCCCTTAGGATTTAGGTTGTTTGTGCTAATTGTACTATGTGAAAGACGTGCACACAAGGTGGCAAGTGTGTACACGGGCTATATGTGATATTTGACCGGTTTAGACTTCTAGACTTCTTCCTTGTACTTAATGAAACTTGTTATAACATATCACATCTTTCATCGTTAAATCTACTCTCCCACGCTCTAATTGAAATTATTAGCACTTATCTTATCCTTTATTGTTGTAGTTGCTCTTATATGCTTTACTTGAATTTTCTATCTCCCTTATTGTTTTGTTACCGCTTAAATTGTTGAATTACTCCTACATGAAGTTGTTATTTCGTGGAATATCTTCTTGTTGAATTATTGTAACGACTCAACCACTCGTTTAGAGTATTTGCATTTTGTTCAGCGGATAGAAATCTTGGGTAGCTTCATATGATGTATTATGACTTGTGTGAATAATCAATTTTGGATTTCAGGTAATTCGGGATTTATTTGGAAGAACGATTCTCAACTAGGAGGTTTTAAGTTGGAAAAGTTGACCAAGTTTGAATTCTATGTATTTGACCTCAGATCGGAAATTTGATAGTTCTGTTATCTCCAAATTGTGATTTTGTACTTGTGAGTATGCCCAAATTCGCATATGGAAGTTTCTAGAAGGTTTTAGGATGGACAATTGAAGGTTTGGAATGTTTATAAGTTTGACCAGGACTTTGCCTTGATGATATCAGGAATTGGAATAGATTTATTATGTCATTTGGGACTTATGTGCAAACTTTAAGGTCATTCTGAGTTGATTTGATAAAGTTCAAAAGTTCATTCAGTTTTATTTGAGGTGCGATTCATGGTTTTGATGTTGTTATGTGTGATTTGAGGCCTCGAGTAGGTCCGTGTTATATTTAGGTACTTGTTGGTATGTTGTGACGGGGTCCCAAGGGGCTTAGGCGATTTTCAGATGTGATTCAGATAAGTTCGAATGTTTTTGATGTTGTTGATTGCTGGTGTTTCTGTTGTTCTTCGTGATCGCGAAGGTGAGGACGCGATTGCGAAGTGACTCCTAGAGCTGGGTTTTTACTTCTTATTTGCGTTCGCTTTAGGATGAACGCGTTCACGTAGACTTAGGACTGGTCCTCATCGCGTTCGCATCTGCTTCAATGCGTTCGCGTAGTGATTGTAACAGTCAATGATAAATAGAGATTGAGATATGATATGCAAATGATGAGTTGTGATTCATGCAAGAAATCATGTTTAGGATATATGCTTATTTGGTTGAGACCTAATGAGGTTGTTTAAGTTTTTTTGAGTTATTTGCTTTAACTGCAATTATATACTCAGTCATGGTTCATCATTCGCATATAATATCTAAGTCTCTATTTATCATTAACTGTTACATCACATATTATCTTTATTTGGGCTAAGTGCTACGAGATTGTGAGCCCTTGAGACTTGAGAGGTTTATGAATGAGGTGGCTTGATCGCCGTGTGGGGAGTGTTATTATGGATTGGATTGCATGCCGCAGCAAGCCATATTAGCTTTATGACTATTCTTATCATTGTGGAACGCACTGCATGTCGCAGCAGGCCTTATAGGTTTTCGATTAGCGCTTGGGCAGGACCTGCCCCTCCGGAGTCTGACATACCACTAGTGAGCGCATGCACGATGATATACATACACGTGCTTTAGTGAGGAGATTATGAGCCAAGAACCCGTACAATGTTGTGTCATTGTGTGTGTGTGATAAAATGAGCATTTGAGACAGACAACTTGAGTATATTTGAGGGTTAGAGTGCTCGGGAATATCACCATGAAATCATATGACATGCATACTTGGAATGTAGGCATAGAGATGCATTTCCTCATGCTATATAGTATTGTAACATTCATGATTTTACATTTACATTTGACATATAGGCATTGCGATGTATATTCCTCATGCTAGATTGTCACGACCCAAATCTTAACTCAGGTCGCGATGACACCCAACAGCGGGGTTAGGCAAGCCAATATGAAATACACTAGGTGCCACCCTTCCCTTCTATCTTAAACAAGTCATAAATTACCAGTTTGGAACAACTAAACATGTAAATAGCCTGATATGGGAGTAAATATAACAAGTGCCTGGCCAAAATAAAGCATATATATAACTATGCAGCCCAGTACCCAAAATATACGCTAAGTGTGTGCCAGGAACTAGAGTCATGAGTGTCACGGGCAACTATGGAATATACAATAACCCAAAATATATATACAAAGCCTCAGTCTGAATAAATAGACAAAGAAACTTGGCCAAGAAACTCCAGGGTGCTGTCAGGAAGTCGCCAAGAAGGACAGCTCACCGTGAAGTATCACCGCGCAGTCAGTACCTAGCACCGGACTGAAAATCAGATGGACCAGCCTCCGGACCTGCACAGTCAAGTGTAGAGAGAAAGGAAAGTGCAGCATGAGTACATACGTAAATATGTACCCAGTGAGTATCCCGTCTAGTCTCGAAGAAGTAGTGACGAGAGGTCGACTCGATACTCACTAAGGTCCAACAGTAATAAAGTAAGCAGGATGTAAGGAAAACAACATGCATGTAAGACAAATCACCAAGTACATCGATATCAGGCATCAAATAACAATACAAAACCAAACAAGGTTGGTATCCGCCGTGGCGTACGACCCGCTCCCATCTGGTACTCACTCTCATCGCTCCGCCGTGGCGTACAACCCGATCCCATCCTGTAATCTTCGTCGTGGCGTACGGCCCAATCCCACCCTGTAGTTTTTGTCATGGCGTACGACCCGATCCCATAATATACATCTCTCATCACTCTGCCGTGGCGTACGGCCCGCTAATCTCTCATCAATCTGCCGTGGCATACGGCCCGATCCCATGATATAATCTCTCATCACTCTGTCGTGGCGTACGGCCCGATCCCATCTAGTAATTCTCTTAACACACTTTAATCAAACCAAGTATCACGGCATTTAGATAAAACAATACCAATCACGCAAGTACACAGATCATATTTATGTTCTAACAGGAAAGAAACAATGAACATGTTGTGTCCTAACTATCCGGACGAAGCAATAATAGCCACTACGTACGGACTCTCGTAACTCGGTGCGTACGTAGCCCCCAAACAAGTTCACATAGAAATTAAGGTTGCCTAGAGGGACAATTCCCTCTTACAAGGTTAGAAAGGAGACTCACCTCGACGAAGCACTCCTCGGACCAAAGACCGGATCAAGAATGCGCCCAAAGCTCCGTAACTACCCTCGACGGCTCACAACTAGCCAAACATAGCATATTTGAATCAATTTATGCTCCAAGAATAAGGATTAACAAGAAATTCCAAAATATAGTATTCTTGAAGGATTTTGAAATTTCGACCTCGGGCCCACGCGTTCGGATTTTGAAAATTCTCGAAGGAATGAATTACCCGAAGCCTAAGGATCGTAATTACCTAATTTATTTAGGAATTCATGGCTAAAAAGGGATAATTCACTAATTATCAAAGCCCTAGGAATTCCTACCCAATTTTCCCATGATTTTTGTTTCTTTTAGGAATTAAACCCGTTAAATTCCATGCATAATTGTGAAAAATAGGAGAGAATTGCTTACCTCTTCAGTGGGTGGTTGTGGGAGGTGTTCTTCAACCTTGGGTGCTCTCTAATGGAGGTAAAAGATGACTAATGAGGAAGACAACCCGTAATTGAGCATTTAAATACTGCCCAGGAAAACCTTCACTGCGATCGTGGCATCAGGCCTGCGATCGCGGAGAACAAATTCCCCTGGCCCTCGAGATGCACTATGCGATCGCATAGATGGGGCCTGCGATCGCGGAGGGTGGGGAGGTAGGCTTATGCGATCGCAGGAGTGAGGTCTGCGATCGCAGAGAAGAACATGCAGTAGGGGGCGGGGGAGGTGACTTGTGCGATTGCAGGGATGAGTCTGCGACCACAGAGAGTTGGGGAGGGGACCATATGCGATCGCGGAGGGATACCTGCGATTGTAGAGAACATTGGATGGCCCAGCATAAATACTTCTCTGCGATCGCGTCCCCGCTTCTGCGATCATAGAGAAGGAAACCAGACAGAAAATTTCGGGTTTTTCTAACTTAGCTCCCGGGGGTCTAAAACACCTCGAGCCCCCCGGGACCCCGTCCAAAAGCACCGATAAGTCTGTATTTATTATACGGACTCGCTTGAACTTCCGGAACATGAAAAACAACAACGGAACTCAAAATTCAATCCCAAAACCAAATTAATCAAACTTAAGAACTTTGAAATTCTAGAATTCATTACATTGCGCCGAACGAGTCTATACTACTCGGAATGACCCCAAATTTTGCAGACAGGTCATAAATGACTATACGGAACTATTGCCGGCCTCGAAATTCCATTCGGACTTCGATAGCATGAAGTCCCGTTCCAGGCCTAATTCTAAACTTAAGGAAATCCTGATTTCCATTTCGGGCACCGAAACGCTCCCAGATCATCAGAATCCCGAGCCGGACATACGCCCAAGTCCGAAATCACTGTACGAAGCTACTGGAGCTGTCAGAACTCGATTCCGAGGTTGTTTGCTCAAAATGTTTACCGATGTCAAACTTGGCCAAATAGGTCAGCCTTAAGGAACCAAGTGTTCCTAAACCATCCAATTCATTTCCCAAATCCCGAACCACCCGCTCCCGCGAGTCATAAAGCACGAATAACCGCCATGAAAGGTTTCATTTAAGGAAACGGGACCCTAATACGCAAAACGACCGACTGGGTCGTTACATAGATGGTATATGGTAATTGATGACTCGACATGCATAATGCCATGTATGCATTGAAATATCTTATATGTTTTTGAAAGTTTGGAAAAAATCACAGTTTTCTGATAAATTCGTATTTTGGTGATTCCGATGAAAGATTTGGTTATACTATTATACCTGAAAAGCATGTCTATTTTTCCGTAACTACGAACGAGCTGAGCATAATATCTTTTGAGTTATTACTTGCACTACTTTCATTATATTGTTACGAGTTGTTTTTGGCCATTGATGTTGGACACTGACCATTTTTCGAGCTCGTCACTGCTTTCAACCTAATGTTAGATTTGTTACTTGTTGAGTACATGGGATCGTTTATACTCATACTATACTTTTTCCCTTTGCCTGCATATTTTAGAGTTAGTATTGATGTGTATGGTGGGAGCTGGCGTTGAAGATGCACCTGAGTTCCGGTTATAGCTTCCCCTAGTTCTTGATAGATTTAGATTAAATAAAATCTGTTTATGTACATTCCGAACAGATGATGTATTGATTTCATACTAGCTTTGTAAATTCAAAGTCATAAATTTGTTTATGTATATTTCAAACATATGATGTATTTATTTCTAACTAGCTTTGTGAATTCTATGTCTTAAAAGCTTATGACTTGCACTACCAATCCTTGGGATTTTGTATAAAAAGTCCAGTTATCTTATTTATTGATTCTTGTTATCCTATTCAAGTTGTGTTGTCTATCATTTGGCTTACCTAGCAGGTTGGTTAGGTTCCATCTCGACTAGCTGGATTTGGGTCGTGAAAAGTTGGTATCAGAGCTCTAGGGTTATAGGTTCTTCAAGTCATGACCAAATTTCTAGTAGAGTTTTGCGGATCGGTATGATGACGTCCATACCTTTCTCCGAGAGGCTATAGGGCATCTAGGATAAACTTCCAAACTTTCTTTCGTTATTGTGCGACATTGATTCAGCTTGAAGCGTATCTCTTGAATTCCTTCCACTCACTCATACATTATGTTGAGCACTCGGTATCAGTTGTGCATCGATGGCTTGTGATTCCATGAACACATGATAATGTAAATGAAATGGCACGGCAACATCCTTCATGCTTTTACTCTCATCCTCACGTGATAATGTAACTGAAATCATGATAAACACTTTGTCCTTTACGCTCTTCCTCACCAAGCACATGTATATCAATAACAAGCAAGGTAGGAAGAATGAATAACACCAAGGAGAGTGATAAGTGAATATTCCAAATGAACATCAATCTCAACTTTAAAGCCAATAACAATTCAATAAATCTCAAGAACCTTATTGTTCAAGTATATCAACAAGTCTCAAAAATGATCTTCAACTGAAGTATAGAATCCAATATCTCAAGAATAACGGTCGTAGCGATGTATTAGTGATTAAGCATAGTGATGACCGAATTTAGCACATCAATAGTTTCACAAAAATCCGTCAAATTTTTAATCATGTTTTAATAAGCTAAATCTTGGTTCTAGCCTTTAGTTTCATGTTCTTAGTAATCTAGAACTCAAGTAGACATGAAACAAGAAGGTCACATAATTTCTATAATGCCTAATTAATCGTATAATTTACCCCCTGAGCATGATTAGTCCTGGCACATGCATATACGCTTGTCACCTCATATATGCCCCACTCTCGCATGTATCAAATAATATTAATAAGTAGGAAAAATTCTCCCAACAAAGTTAGGCAAGACACTTACCTCAAACAAACCAAATCGATACACTAGAAGCGTCATCCTACTCAAATCGACCTTTGAACGGCCCGAAACTAGCCAAAAACAATCCAAAGTCATTCAATAATACCATAACAAGCAAACCCAATCGATAAAGGTCGAATCTTTAATTAAATACTCAAAGTCAACCAAAAAGTCAAACTCGTACCCGCACCTCGGAACCCGATAAAACTCGACAACCCATTCAATTATGAGTACCATACTAATTTCACTCAATTCCGACTCCGAATTGATGTTCAAAACTCAAAAATTTACTTTAGGAAAGTTTAGACAAACACTCCCCCCCCCCCAATTACTCTTTTGAAATCATCAATCAAATGCCAAAAAACGAGGAGGGAATCATGGAATATAATCAAAACCGAGTAGAAAATACTTACCCAATTCAAGTGGTGAAAAACCTCTCCAAAATCGCCCAAATCCGAGCTCCACAACTCAAAAAGTGATGAAATAACTCAAAGTCCGAAAATAAAGTACAATATAATCATTGGACAACAATACAAATCGAAATTGCGAAGAACAAATGCTACTGCCACCAAACTACTCTACGCATTCGCGATACGAGCCACGCGAATGCGATTACCACAGATGCTAAGGCTCCACAAATGCGAACTGACTTGTGCAAACGTGATGAATAATTCTATCGCTCCCGCTCCCCCTCAACCCTACGCGTCCGCGATACCCCATGCGCGAATGCAAACTGTAACCAATCTAACCCTTGCGATCACGTACCGTTTATCGTGTCCGCGATGAAAAAATCCACTAGTAGACCAAATGAATCTCCGCGATCACGACAGAACCTTCGGACCGCGAAGAACACTAGAGGCATCATATAACAGGGGAAACCAGCTTGCATGAAAACTCCAAAATGGTACGAAATCAATCTGAAACACACTTGAGCCCTTCGGGACCCCGTCCGAACATACAAACAAGTCCCATAACATAACACGGACTTACTCGAGGCATCAAATCATGCATAACAACATCAAAACCATGAATCGCACCTCAAATTGAACTTAATAAACTTTTGAAGTTTCAACATCCAAAACTCGTGTCAAACAATATAAAATCAACTCTGAATGACAAATTTTGCGGACAAGTTCCAAATGACATAAATAAGCTATTCAAATTACCAAAACCAAAATTCGAACCCGATATCATCAAAGTCAACTTCCGGTCGAACTTAAGAATAGTCCAAAACTCCAAATTATCAACTTTCGCCAATTAAGGCCAAAACCATCAAGAAACATCCAAATGCAAATCCAGGCATACGCCCAAGTCCAAAATCATCTAGACATAACGAAACCATCAACACTGCAATCCGAGTTAAATATATAAAAGTCAAACTTGGTCAACTCTTCCAACTTAAAGCTTCCTAGTTGAGAATCATTCTTCCAAATCATCTCTAGATCACCTGAAAACCAAAATCGGTGATCCACACAACTCATAATATATATTAACTACTCAAGACTTCAGACAACTAAACAAAATGCATATGCTCAAAATGAACGGGGTGGTTATTACAACGAGGGGTTGTGATTTGTCGGTTATATGCATACCTGATGCAGCTCCATTTGAGCCTTGTAGCATAATTCACCCAAGATGGCTCTTGGGGTGTTGAATGGTTGATTGCATCCTGGTTATGGTCTTTCCGGGTTGTGTTATATTATGATATTCTCTTTACCATGGTTCATCCATTTCGTGTACTTGATGTCGAATTGCGTGTGGTTGTTGATTTTGAGCATTGTGGCTTGAGGTATTTCATATGGACCGATGCTTGGATGGGGACACATTGCAGCGGGGTTATGTTGGGATATGATCCTTTGTGATAGATTCGTGTGTCTTGATTCCACTATGTGTGATGGGTTCATAGCATTGAGTTTGTGGTGGTAATTGTTTAGCATGCGAGACTGTTCTATCATTTGAGTCATTTTCCATGTTTGAGTACATTTGAATTATTTCTTATAGGTGCCCGGATTGCACAGTTTGTGTATTTGACCTCTTATAGGGGTGTTGGTGGTTCCGTTAGGTCCGGATAGTGATTTTGGACTTAGGCGTATGCCCGGATTAACATTTGGATGTTCTAGAAGATTTTGGCACTATTTGGCGAAAGTTGGCAATTTGAAGGCTTATAATGTTCATAAGTTTGACCAGAAGTTGCCCTTGATGATATCGGGTTCGAATTGTGGTTCCAGGAACTGGAATAGTTTCACTATATTATTTAGGACTTATGTGCAAAATTTAAAGTCATTCCGAGTTAATTTGATATGGTTCGACTGGAAATTGAAAGTTCTAAAGTTCATTTAGTTTGATTTGAGGTGCAATTTGTGGTTTTGATGTGAAGGCCTCGAGTAGGTCAGTATTAAATTTTGGGACTTGTTGGTATGTTCGGACTGGGTCCCGAGGGGCTTGGGCGAGTTTCGGACGTGATTCAGATCAGTTTGGATGGTTTTGATATTGCTGATTGTTGGTGTTTTTGTTGTTCTTCGCAATCGCGAAGTTGAGGACACGATCTTGAAGTGACTCTTGGATCTGGGTGTTTACTTCTTATTCGCATTCGCGTCAGGATGAACGCGTTCGCGTGGAGTTAGGACATGTCTTCATGGTGTTTACATCTACTTCTACGCGTTCGCGTAGTGATTTGGTGGAGCTGGGCAGGATGATGGTTTCCTCTACGCGTTCGTGGGAACTTCCCGTGTTCGCGTAGTTTTGTCAGCTTTGTGCATAGCGTTCGCGAGGTTATTGTTGCGAACGCGTAGTGTTAATTATGGCAGCGTAATATTTGTGCATCGCGATCGCGAGGGTACTAACAGGATCGCGTAGAGTACCATTGTGTAGTTCATATGAGTACTCTATTTCGGACCTTTGAGTTATTTTATCATATTTTGAGTTAAGGAGCTCAGATTTGGGCGATTATGGAGGTGATTTTCATCACATATAATGGGGTAAGTGTTTTCTACTCGATTATAATTATATTACATGATTCCATATTCATTTTTGGCATTTAATTGATGATTTCAAAAGAGAAATTGGGGTTTTTTGTCTTGAATTTTGAACATCGGGTCGGAGTCCGATTTGAGTTAAATTAGTATGGTTGGATTCGCAATTGGATGGGTTGTCGGATTTTGTGAGTTTTGTCAGGTTTCGAGGTGTGGGTACGGGTTTGACTTTTTGGTCGACTTTGAGTAAATGAGTAAATATGTGACCTTTATCATTTGGGATTGTTTCCTTAGGAATTATGATTTTGGCTAGTTTCGAGTCGTTCGGAGGTTGATATGCACGAGATGGCATTTCTAGAGTGTTGGTTGGCTTGCTCGGTATAGGATTTGCTTTGTTGGAAGTAAGTAACATATCTAAACTTAGAATTGAGGGTATTTATCCCTGTGAAATGTGTGGTTTTGTTGTGTTGGGGTGACGCACATGCTAGGTGACGAGCGTGTGTGCGTGAAACGTGGTAGACATGAACCAGGTTGATTTTTGTACCGAGTTGCTATCCAGTCTTGTTTTATCTGTGAAATTCCTACTTGTTAGAATAATTGAGTGTGATTCATGCTAGAAATTATGTTTTGGCTATGTTCTTAATCAGTTGAGACCTTATGAGGTTGTTTATGTTGTTTTGAGTAGGATTAGCAAACGGGCGGGTCGGGTCCGATACGGTTGTCGGATACGGGTAATGAAAACACGGGTAAATTATTCGACTTGACCCATATTTAATACGGATAAAAAATGAGTTAACAAGCCAATAATATGGGTAACCATGTTATCTATGACTTCTTGTATATGATCACTTTTAGGATAATTCTTAGTCTCCTTATCTTGAGGAACCCCTAATTTGAGGCTTTACAAAAGTAAAAGTTAGACCTATTGGTTATCCATTGGTTACCCATTGGTTATCCATTTTCTAAATGGATAAAATGTTTCTTATCCATATTTGACCCGTTTTTAAAATTTTCATTATCCAACCCATTGTTTGTGGATAATATGGGTGGTTAACTGTATTCTTTTAACCATTTTGGCACCCCTAGTTTTGAGTTATCTACTTTAACTGCAATTATATACTCAGTAACGGTTCATCATTTGCATATCATATCTCAGTCTCTACTTATCATTCACTACTACATCACATGTTATCATTGTTTGAGTTGTACGATATTGTGAGCCATTGAGACTTGAGAGATTGATTATTGAGTTGGGACTGAGAGCGGTTTTGTGAGTGTTATTGTGGATCGGGCTGCAAGAGAAAGTAGACTTATAGTCTTTTGATTAGAGCTTGGGCAGGATCCTCCCCCTCCGGAGTCTGACATACCAGCAATGAGCTCAGGCACTATGATACACGTGCTTTAGTGAGGGTCTTATGAGCCAGGAACCGTTATAGTGCTGAGTGATTATGTGTGTGTTATGAAGTGGGCATTTGAGACACACAACTTTAGTATGTTTGAGGGTGACAGTACCTGGGAATATAACTGTGAAATCATTCATATGACATGCATATTTGGAATGCAGTCATAGAGATACATTTCTCATGTTATACGGTATAGTAACAATCATGATTTGACATGTACATTTGACATTTAGGCATGGAGATGTATATTGATCATGCTAGACGGTATATGGTAATTGATGACTTGATATGTATATTGACATGTAGGTATAGAGATGTACTTTCATCATGCTTTTTAATAATGAAATATCTTATCTGTTATTGAAATTTTGGGAAAAATTACATTTTTCTTAAACTCATATTTTGGTGATTCTGGTGAAAGATTTGGATTTTACTGTTATACCTGAAAAGCGTGTCTATTTTTTAGTAACTGCGAATGAGCTGAGCATACTATCTTTTGAGTTATTATTTGTACTGGTTTCATTATATTGTTACGAGTTGTTTTTGGCTATTGGTGTTGGACTCTGGCCATTTTCCGAGCTCGTAGTTGCTTTCAGCCTAAGGTTAGGTTTGTTACTTGTTGAGAAGATGGGGTCGGTTGTACTCATACTACACTTTTGCACCTTGCATGCACATTTTGGAGTTGGTGTTGTTGCGTATGGCGGGAGCTGGAATTGAGGATGCACATGTGTTCCGATATAGTTGTCTCTTGTTCTTGGTGGTTTAGATTTACAAATCTATTTATGTATATTTCAAACAGATGATGTATTTATTTCATACTAGCTTTGTAAATTCTAAGTCTTAGGAGTTCATGACTTGTACTACCAATCCTTGGGATTTTGTATAGAATGCTTAGTTACTTTATTTTTTGATTCTTGTTATCCTATTCGAGTTGTGTTGTCTATCGTTTGGCTTACCTAGAGGGTTGGGTTAGGTGCCATCGCGACTAGCTGGACTTTGGGTTGTGATAGTTATTGGTGTTAGAGTTGTAAAAGTCGTTAGCACATTGAGGTGAAGTTGTTAATTGATGTGATATCTTCCCTTGTTGAGTATCCCTCATTCATCTTGTTGTTATTGAGATTATTGTACACATTGTGATTGAGCCATGGGATAAATGTTGTGAAAATATTGGTATTGTTGATTTTGGCAAGTCGTGGCATATAGGAACTCGTGGTTTGAGTTTGTCATTGTGTTGTGACATTGATACGCATGCGGTAGTATAAGGATAAGGGTTGATACACATGTGGTTAGATAAGGTGGGAACTTATACGCGCGTTGCTAGTAAGGGAATTACTTGAAGCCACGCGGTGATACAAGGGGGATAAAACGCGTGTAGATATTTCGGGAAAACTGATTTTCAAAACTAAATATAAGGCTCACGCAGTGATATAAGGAAAGATTGTGATTGAAATCGTGAAATGTGGAAACAAGGCAGTACCTCGATTGTGATTCTTGTTGCACACTCTATGTTAAAGAGGCTTGTTGGTTGCACGGTTTTGTTATTTCCTTGTTTGTTTGACTTGTAATTGTCCGTATTGATTTCTTGATTTTATTACCATTGTTCATTCCTTGTTACCTTTTTTGATTTAGATTTCGTTTCTATCTTACATTTCGGAACTGCTTTATTGTAATTTATTTTCTCGACTTCGATTATTTGAACGTACTATACCTTGTTCATTGTATTTTATCCTAGTAGTTGTCTTGACCTGGCCTCGTCACTACTCTACCGAGGTTAGGCTTGATACTTATTGGGTGTCATTGTGTGTACTCATACTATGGTTCTACACAATTTTGTGCAGATCCAGATACATTAACTCATGCCGGACTCCAGTGATTGATTAGCTACTTTCAGAGACTTCAAGGTACATCTGCTCAACGTTCGCAAGCCTTGAAGTCACCTTCTGCTTTAGATGTTCCATTGTTTATTTCCCGTTCCAAAACAGTATTATATTCGAGACTATTCATACATACTTGTAGAGCTTATGACTTGGTTCCACCATGTTTTGGGGAGTTGTTGCCAGTTGTACTGTTGAGTTTTATTGTGATTGTTTAATGGTTTAAGTTGAGGTTTTATAAATATTTTTGCTATTTCTTGGTTACATTTCACATTTTTGTACGTTAATGTTTTGTCGTAAGTTAATGTTTACCATTGAAATAGTAATTACAATTGAATTTAGTTATGTGGTTCTAAAAATACGTGATTTATCTTAATACTGGTTATTGAACGGTTGTATCTAAGTGCGTTAGAAATAAACAGCGAGAAAACAGTTAGAAAGCTGAAGAAGAGCAAACCAGAATGCCTTAGGTCGAAGGCTCGACGTCGAACTCGAGGCTCCCTGAGATCGAGATTCGGGCCTAGATCAAATAGTTGGTGGAGCTATAACAATCTTTTAGGTCTTGAGATACACTATTTATGATCAATGATAAGCTATAAATGAAGAACAGGTAAAATGACATCTTGTTGATATTGATTGAGGAGATTGATGAAGTTTAACTGGCTGAATTCATAAATGCTTTCCCAAAGACCAATACACAAGTGATTCTCCATAGTCTAATCGATTGAGGGAAAGCAATAAATGCAAGTACATGAGCTAATAAAGAGGAATAAAGGATGTTTGGTATTTAAAGCAGAGAATGTTCTTATGTCTTGTATTCAATGTATTGTGTGTTTTTACAAAGTGACAAAGGTCCCCTTTATATAGTGGAGAGGATCCTAATATAATACATTAGCATTTATTGTTAAGATCTTGATTGATTCGGCTAATAAATGCCTAGGTACGTAATCTTACTTCATTATTGTGAAGATCTTTGTGTTGTTCCTCAGGTCAATCCCAGACCCGCATCCTTTTGGGTCGGAGGCTATCGGTCTTCGACCCTGGGCCATACGAACGACCATAATATATCATTATACTCATAAAATGTTTCTCCCCAATTTTAGCCGTATACAGATAGTCCCCGTATTTCTTGGAGCATAGAGACAAGACACGTTCTGCGGTCTTTATTATTGCATCATCTGCGCTGCACGAGGTGGCCTCCAAATTGGAGAGAGAGGTACCGCGTCTCTACAGCCGTTAGTGGGTTCCTGCATCGATTATGGCGTTCATCGCCCCTTTGACTTCCTTTGGCATATGCAGAGGATTTTCTATAAGTACTCCCTCTTTTCCTTTCACAGTGCCCTCAAGCCCCTTAAAATTTTCCTTACTTCGGATTCACTTCTCTTCCTTATTTTTCGATTCCCAAAAAGAAAATGGAAGAGTGCTCCTCCCGCATTCCTCGGTCTGGCGAACCTTATTTTCCTTCTTGACAACCACACGAGGAAAAGAGGAAATCCCCTCGCTTCGAGGACTGCATCCCCGGGGCTTGTGTGATAACCTCTGACTTGAAGATTGATAGACCCCCTTCGAGGCCGGGGCGATGTGAGCCCATGTCCTCGTATATCAGCTTGATCTCTGATACTGGGAAAGTAAAAGCGGACTGCCGGTGGAGTAGTTCGGCGCTAGTGAAGATCCATTCCCGTGAGGAAGATATCACTACGCACGAAGCTGGATTTCTCAGCGTGTACACTTAACTCTTGGGTCGGTGGGACCCTCTTTGCCCCAAATAGACCCCGTCATCCTGGATTTCTCTGAGCGGTACCAGGTGACTCTTAATCAGATACATCCGTCGTTCTGGCGCATTGTTTATATGACTAGATATCTTGTCAACATGGTTGAGGGAATGCCTTTTACCCTTGACCATTTGATTAGAATGTACAACCCCCGACTTTATCGAGGCGGTCTGATCAAGCTCCAGCGTCGGGCCTCGAAGGCCTTTATTGCATATAATGATGAGGTGAGGGATAGAGGATAGATGAGCCGTTTCGTCCGAATCAGGACTGTAGATTTGACTCCGAAGGAAAGGATGCCATTTCCTGAGAAGTGGAAGATGAAGCGTAAGTGTATACGTTCTCCAGACCCCATTCTTTTTCTCATGGCTTAATTATTTACATAACATTTTCTGTCGTTGCTTGCAGCCATTGCTATATATCCTGGCTCAGTCAAAAGCCTCTCAGACTGGGTTCACCATCTAGACTCAGTCTGTCCTTACACTAAGCGTATGCGGCGCGATTTGTCAGTGGACCGATGGGAAGCGAAAACTCATGGTAAGCTTTTTTGGTTGTAAGTGCATCTCTTCGGGGAGGGTTGTTGATCAAATTTCCGTGCTCTGGGACTTATGCTTTTACATTTGCATAGGTCTGTGGGAAAGTTCTGAGGTGAGGGAGGTGCCTCCCGGAGAGGTGGGCATCCCAGAGCATGTCAAAAGAGAGAAAAAAAGAATAGTTCTCCGACCGGATATTCGAAATCGAAGAGGACCAAAGTGGATGAGTCTTTGGTGGTTTTGACTTCCAAGGCTTGTGGGAGTCTCCGAGTCGCTAGTGGGGAGGGGCCCCATTCCGAGGTGATGCATGTGAGAGAGTAGAACTCGGTCGCCTCATGTTTTACCAAGCCTACTACCGCCGAGCTAGAGGTGCTCTAGCTAATTTTTGATGCGACATCTACTCAATCTAGGGCTAAGGAGCTCATTAGTTGCGATACAGGTAATGTTCCTGATCGGGGAACTTACCGGGACTCCTCCCGAGTTGATACACATTTGGTTGTACGGCCAGAGGTGTCCTGTCCCGCCATTCATCAAGGGCGAGGTAAGGCCCTAGTTCCTTTATCCAGGATAATCGACGTTGATGACTCCCCTACGGAACCGACTTTCTCTTTGGTGAAATCATGGAACGCCCAACATGAAGAGTTCCCTAGCGTGGGAATATCCAGCGGGGGTGTGGCTCCAAAGCCATATGCCGAAGCTGAAGGGAGCCCTGAATCCAACGGGTTACCTATTTTCAGTGAGCTCAATAAGCTTTGTAAACAGGTATCTCCTAGCAAATCTTGCTATGAATTTTGGCTTTCATATTTCTTATCTTGCTCCGTTCCTATGTCAGGCCAAGGTATTCTACGACCAGACCTTTGCTAGATTCCAAGTTGATTTAGCTTTTTACAAGAGTAAATGTGGGAAGATTACTTCGGAGATCAGCGAGCTCAGAGGCTGCCTTGATGAGAAAGAAAAATAACTCCATGATTTTTGGACTCGTCTGGAGGTAGAGACCAGGGAGAGGGTTTGCCTTAATGATCAGGTATCATAGCTCCTTCCTGTTTATGGTCGTCTATCTTATGTTGGTCTCATGACTCACCTTCGGTCGTTCCTTTGCAGTTTGAGAAAAAAAAGGCTTTGTTGAGGGAGGAAATTCAAGCCCCCGGCGCTAAAATTATTGGACTCCAGGGGCATGTGAGTGAGATAACTGCCGAGGGAAGTACCCTGGAAGAAAAGGTGACCTTGCTTGAGGAAGTGCGATGGATAAAAGATCGTCTTGCTGAGTCGGCCATTGCTGAGACCTAGGCACTTGTTTCTTCGTATAAAGAAGATGTTGCAGCGGCGAACGCTCATTCCAATGAGGTATCTAAATGGGATGATTTACGGCTAGGCCGATCTGTAGAGCATGCTCGCCTAAGATCTCGGAGGCAGGCCCTGAAGGATGTTTGCGTCGTGGGGAATCGACCTGGTTGATGAGATTGATAAAGTAAAGCTTTTGGAGGAAGAGGCCGATGTTCTGAATAATTTCGAGGATGGATCGAGCGATGGCTTAGAGGATGGCGGCGATGAAGGCGAAGTCGTTGAAGAGGGGAAGTAGTTGAAGACTCCGATGTTGGAAACGAGATTGCCGAGGGCACAACTCCCTAGGAAACCGTCTGAAGGTATAACTCTGGCGGCGAAGCAGAGTTATGTTTGTTTCTTTCCTGTGGGGGCTTAGGACATGGATCTTGTGAATAAGTTTTATTAGTTATCTGGTATATGTAATAAGTCTTTCTCTTTTTGTCTTCCCTTGTTTCTGCTTTTGCCCCTTTCCCCGAATTACAATGTTGACCCGGTTGCTGCGACTAAGGGGTTGGACCCTTCGGGTTACAGATCCCGAGCCGAACTTTGGGTTAGCCCGCCGTGGCATTTTAGCTGGCCCGTGGGTTTTATGGTGTTGGCCTGTGTGTAGTTTGTAGACTCTCGTGTGAATTGCTCTAGGCGTGATCCTTGGGCCTTCAACTAGCTCGTCGATCTTTAGGTTCTGAGTTAGCTCTGAGGTTTTTTTCGCACTGGCTTTAAGGCACTTACGTGATTTTTAATTAGCCATTCTGGGCTAAGTCCCCGAGCCGGGTTATGGCTTCGAGGGAATCGACCCTTTAGATTTTGGATTGGCCCGCATGCCTTTCTGCACTGGCTTTAAGGCACTTACGCGACTTTTAATTAACCATTCTGGGTTCAGTCCCCGAGCCGGGTTACGGCTTCGAGGGAATCGACCTTTTAGGTTTTTGGATTGGCACGTAGGCCTTTCTGCGCTGGCTTTAAGGCACTTGCGCGACTTTTAATTAACCATTCTGGGTTCAGTCCCCGATCAGGGTTACGACTTCGAGGGAATCGACCCTTTATGTTTTTGTATTGGCCCGTAGGCCTTTCTGCGCTGGCTTAAAAGCACTTACGTGACTTTAGCATTGTTATACTTTTTATTTCTCAAAGATCTGCTTGAGGTTATTTCCACGTTTATCCGGCTCTTTGACGGCTCGGAAGGACCTCGATTGCGATATGTTACGATGAACGGGAAAAAACTCTTTTTTACGAGCCGACATGAAAATGTTCGAAACTTTCTTTCGTGAGCCAACATGAAAATGTTCGAAACTCTCTTTCGCGAGCCGACATGAAAATGTTCTAAGATCTTGCTTAGAGTGAAGGTAGCATGATTTTAACCAGTTCTTTTCTAAATAATTTCGAAGGATTTAATTAATTTAAGGCGATAGTCGGGCGTCCCCAAATCGCTTGCTGTTGTTGGGTTGGAGCCCATCGACCGGAGTCGCCTTTTTCGGCCGTAGCCCTTTGTCCAGGGTATTGTATCCTCCTCATCTATATTAGAGGGTATGCCTTTTTAGGGGTCTTATAAGTACGAATATATAGCCTTGAATTTGAATTCGGGAACGTGTCTTTTTATTTTGGTACGCCCGCTTGGGACCTTACCATCTCGATCATGCCCGTATGACTTACATTTTTCAGCATATTTTGATCATGCCCGTAAGATTTACAATTTTTGGCATATCTTGGTCATGCCCGTAGGACTTACAGTTTTTGGCGTATCTTGGTCATGCCCGTATGACTTACAGTTTTTAAACATTCCCGAGGTTACCCTCTTGGAATCTTATGACCTCGGGTCTTGACTATTGTTAGTAATAATCATCTCCAGGGTTAGCAAAGTGTTCGGGAAAAAATGCTTCTTTGATTATTTGATATGAGTGTACATGTTTCGGCCCTTCTATATGGGCACGGTTTATTTGACCCGGCATACAATTTCTCTATCGTAATCCTCCTCGGCTTGCTCTGTTCAAATGGTGGTTTCCTGGGGGAGACGTTCTCCCACTATTTGAGGTTGATCTTAGTGTATCCTCGAATACCCTGCAGATCTCTTTACGGGTGTTCTTAAGGTGTTTCCTCGTTAAAAACCTTGCCGGTAAAACCCCTTTTGGGGACAAAACCCGATCGAAGGAAAAGAGTGCAACGTACGCTACTACATCTCAGGGGTCTTTCGGGATATTTGTGGGGATGGTAGATGTTCTAATGTCTCCGCTAGGTTTCCCTATATTGTTGGTGTTGGGGCATGGGTGCGTTCAATCGAACCGTCGGTCCTGCACAACTTCTCTGAGGACATTCTGTGGCCTTCCCTGGTTCGGGCTCGACTCGGCCCTCAAGGATTTTGACTACGGCCTTTGTTGCTTGAGTTCTCCCCGGCGTGCCAAGATCCGGCGCCCGCCTTCAACTTCCTTTGCGCTTCCCGACTCCCTTTTCGAATTTCGGACGCTGGTTTGGTTGTCGGATTCTATTGGCATGGAGGTGATAGGCCATTCGGCAGGATCTGCGTTTTTAAAGATAATTAGTCACAAAACAAGGTAGGTTCGACTTCACCTGTTGTCGCCGGTGTCGGCCTGATGATGGTCGTCTCGTATTTCACGAGTGGGTGCATTGTCGGGGAAATCCGGCCTCTGAGGTGCCTCCTGTAGAATCAATTTATTGGTAAAGAGCTTTGAGGGCTTCGTTTTTTGCTCCTTCGTCGAAATTTGTCCCTTGCGAGGTGATCATGGCACTGAAACTATGCTTGGGTTTCCCCATGTAACCAACCTGTTCTTCAGTACGCTTTCATCCTGTTTTCATAATCTCACATTAGGCTTGGTTGTTAGTTATTATCAAGATCTCCGAGGATGGTCCGATCGCGCTACCCATCGACGACCTCGGGGTTACGCGGAACCCTAGGTCCTTCAGGCGAACAAGGCTTGTGTCTCAAGAAACATGCTCACTTTTAATCGGGGGGGGGGGGGCTGGCTCTTTTAAACATCTAAATG
>ML257082.1:16922-36245 GCA_005239495.1 Nicotiana undulata | reverse complement strand
GGGGGTCGCAGGCTGGGAGCAGATCCGCCCAAATTCGAGGGTTCAACGGTTCTCTCGGATTGGTGGTTTGACTACACCCTTCGATCTCGATGGGCTTAAATGATTGGTCGACCCGACAATTCGGGTCTTAGTGATAGGAACCGAAATAAACATACTACTTGAGCGTGCATAAATTTAAGAACCTTTGATTCTCGGGACGTGGCAGTCTCCACGGGAATTCTATCTCGCTTAAGGGGGTTTTATGCTGTTTAACTAGGCAAGGTATTGCGTACCTCGCTCTCGTATGGACGTCTATCTGGCTGGAGTCTTCTTACCTGGTTCTGCTCCTCTAGGGGAGGGGTTCTCATTTTTCGGGCATTCCTCGCAGTCCGGCCGTCAGCGAACTCTCGGAGGTATCCTTTGCTTATCAATCAGGTTGCTTCCTCCCGGAGCTGTCTGCAATCTTCAGTCCTATGGCCGTGTGCGCCGTGGAATCCGCACATCACATTAGGGTTTATTCCTGAAGGATCTGTCAGTATTGGTTTTGGAAATCTGGTGTCCCTGATTTTTCTCATGGCTGCTACAACTCCTGCAACTTCCATTCCGAAGTTGTATTTGGGCGACGGGGATACTTTCGCCATCCCCGGATACTTGTTGGTTTTAGGCTTAATCACTGATCTTGGGGAATCCTGACCTCGTTCCGCTCTTTTGTTGGCTTGGGGTGCGTTACTCCTTACTGCGTCCTTCCGGATCTTGACAGAAGGCCGATATCTTTTCCTATGTGGCTTCGGTTCCCTCTCCGGGAGCCTTGATTCTATCCTCTTTGCAAGGCCTTCGAGCGTCCTTATAATAGCAGGATCAATCGCTAGCCCTTCATCGACAGTCCTTTCTGGTAATCGCCGAATCTGAGGGACCGATCATGATTCCCCCGCACTTGAAATTCTCTGGCGGTTCAATAGCTGAGCGATGGCCGCTTGCTGCGTCTGCAGCATCTCGAAGATTATTCTGAGGCTATATTCTCCTTTACCTTGCGCTAAGGTCTCTCGTGTCCTATATCGATTTCCTCGATGTGTACTCCTGTTGACGTGGGAGCTGGTATCGTCGTGTCGGGCGCTGCTCAAGCCTGTACCCTCGGGGTTCAGTTTGGGTGAGCCACTGCGATTCTGCAGTGGTGAATTAATATTTGCGATGGTTACGCCATTCTCCTCAAAGCTTTCAAAACCGCTATCTTCGTATGTGTTCGCTGGTCTTGCCATCTAGTTTGAAATCGGAGATTCTATGGACAAGAAAAGGTGTAAAAGATAACCTGTGTTTTTCAACGAACCAGTACTAAAACGATCACAATTAGTTTTATCCCCACGGTGGGCGCCAAACTGTTTACCGTGAAAATAGTAATTACAATTTAATTTAGTTATGTGGTTCTAAAAATACATGATTTATCTTAATACTTGTTATTGAACGGTTGTAGCTAAGTGCGTTAGAAATAAACAGTGAGAAAACGGTTAGAAAGATGAAGAAGAGCAAACCAGAATGCCTTAGGTCGAAGGCTCGACGTCGACATCGAGGGTCCCAGAGATCGAGATTCGGGCCTAGATAAAATGATCGATGGAGCTATAACAAGCCTGTAGGCCTTGAGATTCACTATTTATGATCAATGATAAGCTATAAATGAAGAACATGTAAAAGAAAGCAATAAATACAAGTAAATGAGCTAATAATGAGGAATAGAGGATGTTTGTTATTTAATGCAGAGAATGTTCTTATGTCTTGTATTCAATGTATTGTGTGTTCTTACAAAGTGATAAAGGTCCCCTTTATATAGTGGAGAGGATCCTCATATAGTACATTAGCATTTATTGTGAAGATCTTGATTGATTCGGCTAATCAATGCCTAGGTACGGAATCGTACTTCATTACAGAACTATCCAACTCGATCTTTGTGTTGTTCCTCATGTCGATCCGGAACCCGCATCCTTTTGGGTCGAAGGCTATCGGTCTTCGACCCTGGGCCATACGAATGACCATAAGATATCATAATACTCATAAAATTGGTCTCTCCAATTTCATCCGTATACAGTTAATCAACTTAAGCTGGGGAATGAGTTCCGTTGAGTTTGAAAACTTGGAATAAAATACAGTCTAAGCTATAATACCCCGTATTTATGGACTAGTGCCATAGAATGTGCCACATGACCATCATAGTAAGGTGTAAAAAGTATGTTAAAAGTTATTAGTATTTTAAGTAAATTAAGATAATACTTAATTATGTGGGTAATGGGTTAATTAATGGTTTTAGTGGGAGATTAAAAAACTAATTAGTAATTTGTGCCTAAGAAATAAGTGGAAATACCATCTCCATGTGGCAGCAAATGGGAGTATTAATCAAGCCTAATAGGAACTAGCTAATTTATGTAGCTAGGTGGCATATTTAGGGGACTAGTTGGCAGAGTAATCACATAAAGTGGGGCCCACAACCCACTATGATAAAGAGACCTCCATACCTCATCAAAAATGAGATATATCAAATCTTAAAAGGGAAGAAAGTCATTTTAGGAGCTGCTATACGTATATAATTCCTATAAGCACAATCTTAGGCAATTAGAAGCTCCTTTTAATAGTACCATATGGCCTACCCTCTTTAAGGTAATTATCTTGCAATTTTCCTCTTGGTTTGGAGGTTTTTTTTGTAATGGTGTTGTGAAGTCTTATCTGCAGCTCATCCTATCCCTTTTCTTCAAATAATTAAGGTAAGAATTTAACAATCCTTCTAGATAAGTCTATCTTTAACTTGGATAAATCCACTTTAAATTCTTGTTGAGGTAGAAATAAAGGTTCTTTGTGATTTGAGGAGGATTTGGTTGTGTTGAAGGGATAGAATACAGTTATAAATATGTATATGTGTTGTTATCCTTGTTGTTCAAGGTAATATCATACCCTTCTCCAAGTATTTGAGGTCATTTGGATCATCGTTTGGTTATTGATGAAGTGTTGTAGTTGTTGAACGATTTGGAGTGGTCTCTTAAGGTTCCTATGGCTAAAAATTGTGAAGTATAGTTGTTTGTGATGGTGGTTGTGTTGTGAGTAGAGGAGAAGAGCTAGTAGTGTTGAATTTCCATAGTAGGATGATATGAAGCTTATGCACCCTTAGTGTTCGATAAAATGTCGTAGTAAATCCACTTCTTGGTTTATTGATTTGATTGTTACCCAAACCATTTATACAATCTAGATTATCATTCATAGAGCGTACTGGAACTCGGGAGCTATCGCTAGCTAGGCAACAAAGATTTTTTAAGGCTATCCCTTCTTTCCTTTTGGCATGATCCATATGATATTAATGAAACGAGCAAACACACAACTTTCACAAAGGACACTTTTCTTAGAAGCACCAGGGGTTCCTATATTCTTGATTCCCCATGTGTCTTATTATTCTATCATTTGTTTATGGGTCTCAGAAAATACGTAAGCTAATAAAGTTTATTTCATAATACTAATCGAAGGCATAATGATCTAATGATATTCTGAGAGATCTTATTGACATATTTCATTATGCATTGCATTCATTTATACACGTACATTGACCCATGACCAGATGGCATTGTATATGCGTATATTATATGTATATGGGTTATGGGCAAAGGTTATGCCGTTATTTATGCACCACTACCTGATCAGCTGGTATACGTTGATGATTTCGCCCACAGAGGCCGAGATGATATGATGGGATTTCCTCATAGGCTTGATGATGTTGTGTACGCATATACCTATGCATTTATACGTGCATGCATGAAATAATAAATGTTTCAGGATTCACAAAGCTATTTAAACTCAATGGTGGAATCCTTTACCCCGTGTTTCTTTTATGTCTTTTATGTACATCATTTCATGCCTTACATACTCGGTACATAATTCGTACTGACACCCCTATTGCTTGGGGGCCTGTGTTTCATGCCCACAGGTGTAGGTAGACAGGCTAACGGTCCCCTTTCTTAGGATTCTAGCTCAGTGGTAATTGGTGTGCTCCACTTGTTCCGGAGATGCTATTGACTTTGGTACGCTATTTTTGTATGTAGATATGGGTACGACGGGGCCCAGTCCCTTCCTTTATACAGTTGTACATTCTATTAGAGGTCTGTACACAGTCATTTATAGTTGGATAGTGCGTAGCTATGTCAGCTCGCCCTATCGTATTTCGTATGTATGTATATATATATATATATATATATATATATATATATATATATATATATATATATATATATATATATATATATATATAACATATGTCTTTTGGGTATGTTTTTTTTTTTTTGCGTATGTTATTCATATGATTCAGTAGGTTATCGTCATACGTTATGCATGACCTACACTTATTCCATGTTTTATCTTAAACGTATGCTTAGGGGTGTTCGACAGCTAGGCTCGGGAACTCGTCTTGGTCCATTGGCTTGGGACATGACAAAAGTGGTATCAGAGCAGTTATGTCCTATGGTTGTCTATAGACCGTGTCTAGTAGAGTCTTGATTATTATTGTATTGTGCACCACATATATAAACAGGAGGCTACAGGACATGTAGGATGTTATCCTCCCTCCTTATCTTAGATCGTTCGATATAAGAATTCATTTTCCTAATGAGTTTTAATGCTTTCAGCAATGCCTAAGAAGGCTACAACCGCCCTGAAGGGCAAGTCCGTGGCTGATGAGACTAGTAGTCGAGTGCCACGAGTTACCAGGGCTCGGGGAGAGTCTCATAGTGAGATTCCATATAAGACTTCACATATCCCGCCCTCTCCAGAGGAGCTCCTAGGGGCACAAACTCCAATGCCTACCCTTGTACACCCAGCTCCTCAGACAGATGCACCGGGTCAGGAGATGAGAGATGCTATTCAGCTATTGACTCAATTAGTAGTCACACATGTTTGGCTTCAAGAGGTAGCTATTGGTCATGCAGATAGGGCCATCAGTGCGAGGGTTCGTGATTTCATTAATTTGGACCCTTCAGTATTCACTAGAGCATATCCAAACGAGGACCCTCAAGTATTTATCGATAGGATGCAGTGGACTTTGAGGGTAATGAACACCATTGAAACTACGTCAGTTGAGCTAGCTTCTTATAGACTTCAGGATGTTGCAGTTAATTGGTACGAGTCTTAAGAGTTATCTAGAGGTGAGGATGTCCCTCCAGCAGTATGGCAGGAGTTTACAGAGGCTTTTCTTCATCATTATCTGCCACCAGAGCTTAGATGGGCCAGAGTTGATAGGGTTTTGACCCTTCGGTAGGGTAATATGAGTGTTTAATAGTACAACCTTCAGTTTGATTTTTTGGCTAGGTTTGCTCCCACTATTGTATCTAAGATGGAGGATCGGGTTCACCGGTTTGTGATGGGGTTGGATCCGCACTTGCTTAATTAGTGTATGTCGGTCTCACTTGAGCCAGGTATGGATATTTCTCGTATTCAGGCATACGCTCAGGGTGTAGAGGAGCATAAGCAGAAGCAAATGGCCGAACGTGAGAATGATAGGGTCCAGAGTAAGAAAGCGAGATCTTTATGCCCTCCTATTGAGTATCGAGGTGGTCAGAGACAACAATGCCTGAGGTATCCAGCGCATCCATCGGCTAGTGCACCCCTGCAGTTTGCCGGTAGAAGATTTGATCGTTCTACATATTTAGGGCCCAATCAGTTCTAGGGCATCTAATGCTCAGTACAGGGGTGAGTCGAGTCAAATGAGGCCGCCCTTTCCATTATGTGCTCAATATGGTAAGAAACATGTCGGGCAGTGCCTTGTGGGGTTGGGTGTTTGTTATACTTGTGGTTATCTAGGCCATGTTATGAGAGATTGTCTAACAAGAGGTAGTGCAGGTATAATTCATCCATTGGGATTTATAGCTAGTTCATCATCATCGGTACGCCCCCTGAGCAAGGTTCACAGGCACCAATTTGTCGTGGTAGAGGCAGAGGCAGGGGTGGAGCATCTAGCTTGAGAGGTCTTCAAAATCGAATTTATGCATTAGTAGGTCGACAGGATCAGGAGTCGTCACCTGATGTTGTTACAGGTATATTATCAGTCTCCTCATATGATGTATATGCATTGATTGATCTAGGTTCCACCTTATCATATGTCACTTCGTTGGTCGCTAGTAAGTTTTGAATATAACCTAAGTTGATTAGACATATTGAGGTGTCTACACCTGTTGGGGATCCAGTGATAGCTAGACGGGTATATAGAGATTGCATAGTAGTAGTTCATAATCGCTATACATTAGAAAACTTGATTGAGTTAGACATGGTAGAATTTGATGTTACAATGGGTATGGATTGGTTGGCTTCTTGTTATGCTAACGTTAATTGTAGATCAATGATAGTTCGGTTCCAGTTTCCAAGGGAGCCAGTTCGGGAGTGGAAAGGTAATACTACATCGCGTAAGGTTGGTTTATTTCCTATATCAAGGCAAGGAAGATGATCATAAAGGGCTATATTTATCACTTAGTTCGGGTACTAGATGTGAAAGTAGAGTCACCGACCCTTCAGTCTATCCCTGTGGTTAATGAGTTTCCCGATGAGCTCCTAGGCCTTCTACCAGAGCGAGAGATTGAGTTTGCTATTGACATATTACCAGATACTTAGCCGATATCTATTCCTCTCTATAGAATGGCACCTACAGAGCTAAGAGAGTTGAAAGACCAACTAAGGGATTTGCTTGGAAAAGACTTTATTAGACCTAGTACATCACCGTGAGGAGCATCTGTGTTATTTGTGAGAAAAAAAAATGGTTCCTTGCGTATGTGTATTGATTACAGACAGTTGAATAAGGCGACGATCAAGAATAAGTACCCGCTCCCGAGGATTGATGATTTATTTGATCAGTTGCAGGGTGCCAAGTGTTCCTCAAAGATAGACTTGAGGTTTGGGTACCATTAGGTAAGGGTTAAAGAGAAAGATATTCTGAAGGCATCATTCAGGACCATATACGGGCACTTTGAGTTTCTTGTTATGTCATTTGATTTTACTAATGCCCCAGCAGTATTCATGGACTTAATGAATCGTGTGTTCAGGACCTTTCTAGATCTATTCGTTATTGTATTTATCGATGATATATTGGTATATTCCCGTTCAGAGGCTGAGCATATAGATCATTTGCGTACTGTGCTTAGAGTTCTACAAAAAAGGAAGTTGTAAGCAAAATTCTCTAAATGTTAATTCTGGTTGAATTATGTAGCTTTCTTTGGTAATATTACTTCAAGTGAGGGTATTTGGGTTGATACATAGAAGATTGAGGCAGTGAAGACTTGGTCTAGATCCACGTCACCGACGGAGGTTCGTAGCTTCCTAGGTTTGGCTGATTATTACAGGAGGTTTGTAGAGGGCTTTTCTTCTCTTTCAACACCGTTGACAAAGTTGACTTAGAAGGCAACCGAGTTTCTGGGGACTGATGCTTGTGATCAGAGTTTCCATGCATTAAAGGACAGATTGACTTCAGCACCGCTTCTGACACTCCTAGAGGGAACCAATGGTTATGCTATCTATCGTGACACTTCAAGCATTGGATTGGGTTGTGTACTAGTGCAGCATAGTAAGGTTGTAGGTCATGCTTCTAGACAACTAAGCAAGCATGAGAAGAATTACCCGACCCACGACTTAGAGTTAGCCGCGGTGATTCATGCACTAAATATGTGGAGGCACTATTTGATGTCATTTATGGTGATATCTATACGGATCATAAGAGCCTTCAGTATATCTTCAAGCAAACGAAATTCAATTTACGTCAAAGGAGATGGTTGGAGCTACTGAAAGACTATGAAGTTGATATTTTATACCCTCCAGGTAAGGCGAATGTAGTAGCTGACGCCCTAAGCCATAGATATGTGGGTAGCCTATCATATTTACAGCCAGAGAAGAGAGGGATAGCCCATGAGATTCATCGGCTAACTAATCTTGGTTTATGATTACTGGACTCAGGTGATACCAAAGTTACTATTTAGGACACCACAACATCCACTTTAGTAACTGAAGTGAAGAAACGCCAGTACGAGGATCCTATGTTAGCTCATTATAGAGATACAACCCTCAAAAGGAGAAGACACCATTTGAGATTACAGGAGAAGGGGTCCTCGGATATCGAGGACCATTATGTCCCTAATGTTTCAGGGCTGAGCCGAAAGGTTATGGGAGAGACTCAATATTTTCGTTATTATGTCCATCCAGGAGCAACAAAGATGTATCATGATTTCAAGGAAATATATTAGTGGGATGGCAGTCGCGCCCCCTTTTTTCCTAGCGGAGTCCGCGTTTCGACATTATTGGGACAACTCGTTTCCTTTTGGGAAAGGGGTACAAGAAGTTGAAGAGTCGCCACCTAACAATTTTTAAGGTGAGTTAGGGCACCTATTGCAAGTAACACATAAAACCAGTTTGTTTTACCAGAGATTGGGTAAGGGCTTGAAATTACTTCGAGGGAAAGGTGTTAGGCACTCCTCGAGGTCCACAACGGTGGGTCACGGCCAAACATACTTTTGTGAATTAGTCAATTAATAGATAACTAGTCTAAGCCCACACATGTAAAGAATAAAAGACTTTTGACAGATAAGTAGTCTAAGCACACATATGTAAAAAAACAATAAGGGAAGTCCTAGGTTGGTTAGCCTATAGGATCACATTTGTACAATACCCGGTAATCCTCATCAACTAGAGGGGATACACGTGGCATTAGTGCACATGTCATCATATCTTTTTACTACCCATTACCCTCCCCTTAGCGGTTATATAAGAGATTTTAATTAACGACCTCTAAGCGTGCTTTACCCGTCCCTTCCTTGTGGCCTTGGAGGTGTTTAGGACCTCTAAATTTAGGCAGTTCTAGACCCTCCTAAGGTGTTTTATAGGGGGAAACTCTAAGCGACAACAAACAACATATAAGACTATCAAATAGGGAAACAGTTAAGGGGGCTCATGTTTACTTCCACACAGAAACAAATAAGTAGCATGTCTCAAATAACAGATTTTAAAGAGTTTCAGAAAAGGTCCTAGAACATGATATCTATGTGAGTATCACAAACACAGAATATGCAGTATTGGTTTTTAAGCGAAGTGATAGAATCCTAATCAGTTTGCCTACTGATTGTTTAGAACCTGTTAAACCTGGGCAATTTCACAAATAAACAGAGCACATTAACAGTTTTTATATGAACATTAATTACCTAAGGCTTGCCTAGGCATGTACCTCTAATACCTATAAACATGTTATCTAAAATGAGATCAGAATTCTGGAAATTAATTAAAAACATCTTAAGCTTTATTAAACCGTATAGGCATGCTGATCTAGGTGCTGATTGTTACAGGGGTTGATTTCATTTATATTTATACTAAACATGATACCAATGTGTTGGGACAGTTCTTGATGGACGATTATTTATTTAAGAGATGTTGGTACAATTTAAAGTAAATGCAAGCAGAGTCCTAAGGCAGGATTTCTAATGCACAAAGAGAGATGGTCATTTTATTAGGCAGTATTTGTAATAACTTAATGTTAATATTTCTAGGTGATTAAGACATAGGCAGAATCAGAAATAAAATGATGAACTATAACATGCTTGCTAATATGCAGAAGTAGTAAACATGAAAATCCTAAGGCATGATATCTAATGCACAGATTTATGGCATGAGTTTTAATACAAATAGGCATAGAAAACCTAGAGGCATGATATCTATTGCATAATATAAACCTAAGGCATGATTTCTATTATAAATCAACATAATAGAAACCTAAAGCAGGATTTCTACCCGATTTCCCAAAAATCATATAGGAACCCTCCCTATTTTACTAATTACACCAATATCTATTTACAAAGATCATTATTACAGACCAGGAGTGAATGAATTACATAAATAAATGAAACTATACTATAGGAAGCCTGAATCAGGCTCAAAGTAAACCTGAGAATGCCAGGCCTTCAACACATTCTCAGATGCCACGTAGCCAATAAAGTGTCCTGATGTGTCAAAGTTCCCTAAGGACCTCAGGGATCTTGGGCAGTGCTCACACCAAGACCTTTTCTCGAATAGGGATTGGTTATGTGCAGTGTGGAAGGGCCAACCCCAGTGTGCCAGAGTTCGGAGGAATCCCATGGATTCCTAGGCAGTACACACACTGGAGGGGTAAAACCTAATAGTCTAAGAGTAAAGTGAGAGTGCTTGACATAGTTTTGGAAGACTTAGTAAAAACAGTGTAGAGATAACCTTTAGGAGTGAAAAGCTTTTCAGGAATGGAAATAGTTTTAAAGAACTATTAAGAGTGAAAAACAGTTTTGAAATCAATTGAGAAGATCCAATATTCAACATACAATCACATAGACTCAGAAAGCTCAAAATTACAACCACTTAATAGGCAACTTTACACACAGGGGTGAAGGGGTTGGGAACACATAGAGTTCACATAAGGGGGCACATGAACATGGTACATGAGAGGCATATAGACAACAAATGCACATAACACTTAGGATTCTTAGAGACTTAATAGGTTAGCCATGAAAATATGCAGTTAAGACACATAGCAAGGATGTAGTAAAATCATGTTGAAGACAAGGGTGTATTGGACAGAATTAGACATACAATTAGGGCAAATCGAATGCATTGGGAGACTAAGTAACTAACATGGTCATACCAGTTAAGGGGAGTAAGCAGGGACTAAGTAAACATGATGGACAAGTATCAAGCAACCAAGTGAAGTTTAGACATGTTGATTACACATTGAATCCAAAGAAGACAGAATTTAGACATGCTGAATAAAGCAGTAAACAGGAAAACAAATTGAATACATAGCCAATTGAACTAGTGCAGGAATGTAACACATGGAGTTTGAGTTTCAAAATTTAACTAGAGACATACTAGTTAAAGAAGAAAGTGCAGAATGTAAAGCAGGTGTAGTTCCAATGTCTAGCCTTGGCTTTCAGCCGGCCAGACCAATGATTATCATAAGTAGCAGAGAAAGAAGAGAGAGTGTGAGTGTGAGTGTGTGTTCTGAACTTAGTTCGTATGTTGAGAGGTAAAATAAGAGTGTTTATATAGTAGTTTAAGAGTAGAAAAATATAAGGTAAGGGAAATCAGAAACCAGCAATTAAGTAAATCACATAATCCAACCACATAAGGAGTTCATAATAAACTCCTTTAATTACGGATATTTGACCAAACGGTAATAACAGGGATTCAATTAAGGCAAGAAGTTCAAATCAAACCAAATAAGGGAGTCAAATAGACCCCTTTAATTAAGGGTAGTTTATCAAACGGTAATAGCAGGGGTCTAATTAAGGATAGAATCCCAATCATACCATTTAAAGAATCAGTAAGAATCTACAATTTATACGGGCAATCAAATAAGGCATGTATGACCATTTAAGGTCATAAACGAGGAAACAAACAAGACTTATGCACACATATCTTCTAACAGAATAAATCAATCAGCCAAACTTTCAAAATAATATTTATTTCTGGAAGAAAATATCGACTCCCATAAATAGGAAACAGACTAAGTAAAACTTCACAAGAACATAGATATTAGCTGGAAAACATATTCGAACACTAATAGAGATTAATTAGGGCAAAAATCACAGAATAATGGATTTGACAAAGAAAATGTTTAAGTCTAAGAAATAAAGTAAGGTAATATGACTGGTAACACAACAAATACCTAGAATCGAAACAAAATCATTTTAAGTTTTGAATACTCTAGCAAAAAATCAGTCCAGAAGATGAAGGAGAATAGATTAAACACTCAGAAGTCAGAAAGACCTTTGAAAAATAATCTGTAATGAACCTTATTTTAGGAAAAATCGGAATAATCAATTAAAACAAAAAAATTTCAAGGAAAAACATGTAATAGTGCTCGATTCATTTCAGATCTGAGAAAGATCGAAGGTAATAGACTAGGGTTTCAGAAAAGTAGTAGAGGTGAGAGAGTAGGTTTAGAAACCACATATTCATAATAAAATAAGAGAAATATCTTACTCATAGTCGAGAAAACGGTCTGAGACAGGCTAGTAAGCAAAGGTTTAACCAAGAACCGCTTGGGTTCCTTGAAATCTTCTCAAGGATCTAAGAAATCAAAGAACCATGAAGCGTAGAAGGCCAGGACTAGTCGGGGGAGCCATAGAAGCTTCATAAGGTGAAGGTCCACGCCGGTGACGGCATCTTAGAACTAGGGTTTAGTCGAGAGAGTTGAGAGAAGAGGGAATGGGGTGACGGCGGGTGAGAGGAGAGAATGAGAGGGTTTGGGAGGGGCGGGGGTCTATTAGGTTTAATTATGGTAGGAGGGTTGTGGACCGTTGATCTGAATGATCAACGGTAAGGATTGAGATGTGGTATTGGGTCGGGGCGTATCAGACTTGGGCCTAGGGTAATTAGGCCAAATTTAAGGGGTTTTTGGGCTGGTCTTTTGGGTTAAGTTTGAAAACAAAAAGGGCTATTTATTAAATACTTAGATAATTGAGTAAATATTAAATTATAAATAAATAAAAAATTATAAAAAATTATTTTCATGCATAGAAATATTTTAAAATAGTTACTCGATATTTTAAAATATAATGGACCATTTTCTGGTAAAAATAACACAATAATGTACGCATGGGCTAGAATTGCAAAATTATTGCAATTATAACCAAAAAGTGTAAATCTTTCCATTTGTGAAATACTTTGAACTTAATATGACTATAAATAGAAATATTAAATCATGAAATGCTATAAAGTCAGTTGTGAAGCCGTTTTGTAAAACATATTAGGATAAATTAATTTTAAAATATAGGAATTATGGAAAATGTCGATTGATGCTAATGCATGGTTTTAAGGGTATATATGCATTTCAAAAAAAATATTATCGGAAAAAATTGGGTATCGACAACAGAATGAAAAACGATATAGCGGAGTTTGTTGCACAGTTCCCTTACTGTCAGCAGGTTAAGATTGAGCATCAAAAGACCCGGTGAACTATTTTAGGATATAGAGATTCCGACTTGGAAGTGGGAAGTAATTAATACGGATTTAATTGTAGGCTTACCTCGTACCCAGTGTAAGTTCGATTCTATATGGTTGATTGTAGATAGAATTAAAAAATCAACCCATTTTCTGCCTGTTAGGACTACATATTTCGCAGCGAATTATGCAAGGCTTTACACTAAGGAGATAGTCCCTATATATATTATCTCGGATAGAGGTTCTCATTTTACAGCTAATTTCTGGAGGCCCTTCCAAAAAGGATTGGGAACTCAGGTAAATCTTAGTACAACATTTCATCCCCAGATAGACGGACAGGTTGAGCGTACTATTCAAACACTTGAGGATATGTTAAAGGCCTGTGTGATAGACTTCAAGGGTAGCTGGGATGATCATCTACCGCTTGTTGATTTTGCGTATAATAATAACTATTATTCAGTATTTAGATGGCTCCATACGAAGCCCTTTACGAATGGAAATGTAGGTTGCCTATCAGATGGTTCGATGTTGGGGAAACTAAGTTAGTAGGACCAGAGTTGATAAAACAAGTAATTGAGAAGATTAAGCTTATACATGAAAGGCTATTAACAGCTCAGAGCCGTCAGAAGTCTTATGCAGATAATCGACGATGAGACTTTGTGTTTCAGGTTGAAGACTAGGTATTTATAAAGGTATCACCGATAAAAGGAGTTATGAGGTTTGGTAAGAAAGGAAAACTTAGCCCTCAGTACATTGTACCATATAAGATCATACGCAAGGTAGGCCAAGTAGCATATGAGTTAGAATTGCCTTCTGAATTTGACTCTGTACATCTGGTCTTTCATGTGTCTATGCTCCATAAGTGTATCAGAGATCCTTCCAGAGTCGTGCCATTTGACGATGTTCAGGACACAGAGCAGCTATTATATGAGGAAGTTCCCATTTATATACTAATAGACAGATTCGGTGATTAAGAACTAAGGACGTAGCTTCGATTAAAGTACTTTGGAAAACAATAATGTGGAAGAGATGACTTAGGAAGCTAAAGAAGACATGAAGTCTAGGTATCCTCTCTTATTTCCGCTTCTAGAGAAGGATCAGACGGAGACATCATAACTTTTAGGTGCATGTATGGTTTCTAATGTTATTATCGTCATTGGTTATGTAAAGTCATTCTCATTATTAATGATTGTGGCCTTATGTGGCATTGTGTTATTGAGTTTTTATACGGGAAGGTTTGGTAGTAGTACTGTTACAAAGGAAACTCTGCCATAATTATATAGATTTCGTGGAGTTAAACATTCGAGGATGAATGTTTCTAAGGGGGAAGATGTTACATTTTGTGTTTTTGTATGTTAAATGTACCCCATGGTAGGGGTAAGGTTTGCGTACACACTACCTTCCTCACACCCCACTAGTGGGATTATACCGGGTTATTGTTGTTGTTGTTGTTGTACGTTAAAGTTTTATCGTAAGTTAATCAACGTAAGCTCGGGAATGAGATTATTTCTAAAAATATATGTATTTATGCTATTTATAATAGTTGATAAGTAAGGTCCGTGAAGATTAGAGGATAAAAAAATTGAAGAAAATGAGTTCCGTTGAAGTTTGACAATTGGTGATATAATATGGTCCAAGTATCCCGTATTTATGGACTAGTGCCATACAATGTACCACTGGCCATCATATTAAGGTGTATCAAGTATGTTAAAAGTGATTAGTATTTTAAGCAAATTAAGATAATACTTAATTAAGTGTGTAATGGGTTAACTAATGGTTTTATTGGGAGATTATGAAACAATTTAGGAATTTCTGTCGAAGAAACTAGTGGAGATACCATCTCCATGTGGCAACAAATGGGAGTACTAATCAAGCCTAATAGTGACTAGATAATTTATGTAGCTAGGTGGCATATTGTCACGACCCCACATCCTAAGCCGGCCGTGGTGGCGCCTATCATCGAACTAGGCTACCCAAATTCCCCACCTTAGAGATCGTGATGGCGCCTAACACCACACTTGCTTGGCAAGCCAATGTTAGAATTCGATTAACTACTTGGCCTTATTTATCCATTTAGACATAATAAAATAATCTAAAGCAAACTGAGTCTATTGACTTTTAATGAATGATTCCAAATATAATAAAGAAAAATAAACAATTTATTTAATTAAACCACGCCATGAAAATAATCATATAAATAAAGACTCTGGTGTCACAATTCACGAACTACTAAAGACTACTACAAATACTGGGCTGAAAGAAATAGTATGACTGTTCCGAATACGATAAAACAACGTATGAAAAATATGAGAAGACTCTCGGGATCTTCGAACGCTGGCAGATATACCTCGTGTCTCCGAGTGAATAGGTGGCTGCTCTACTATTCTCTACTGCTGGCTAGTACCTGGATCTGCACAAAAGAGTGCAGAGTGTAGTATCAGTACAATCGACCCCATGTACTGAGTAAGTGCCGAGCCTAACCTCGATGAAGTAGTGACGAGGCTACGGCAGGGCTTTAGCAATAAACCTGTGACAATAATATATAAAGCAAGAAGGAAACCTAAACAAATAAATTTAAATACTGCAACAATAATAAAATAACTCAGCCGCCTTTTCCTAGTCTCAGCTATAACCAATTCTCAAATAATTTCCAAGTTTCCAAACTTTAACTTTAAATAAAAGCATTGCCAAAAATATGAAGAATAGTAAAATAAACATTTTAGCTTTTCAAATCTTTATTTTCCTTGAAAATTAGTAAAAATATAAATGTCCTCCCTTATTTCTCTTTGTTGCGGCGTGCAACCCGCTCCCACCTGTCCACCCTTATTGCTCTTCCCTAAATATATCACCCTTATTACTCTTGTTGCGGCGTGCAACCCGATCCCACATGTCCACCCTTATCACTCCTTGTTGCGGCGTGCAACCCACTCCCACAAGACATATCACATCAATTCATTTGTAAATTTTACAATTTAAGTCAAAGCCTATGCCAATAGATATGTCTCAATAATTGTAAACAGAACAAGTTTCACTTTAAATAACAGTAAGAGCAGAATATGAAATAATGACAAAAACACAATGAGTGTTCCAACCTTTATTTTATAAACAGTAAAACATGAATATTCTCCCTTATTGCTCTTTGTTGCGGCGTGCAACCCGATCTCACCTGTCCACCCTTATTGTTCCTTCCTATATGTATATCACCCTTATTTCTCCTGTTGCGGCGTGCAACCCGATCCCACGTGTCCACCATTATTGCTCCTTGTTGCGGCGTGCAACCCGCTCCCACCAAACAAATCACATTTCGTCTCTTTATTTATAATAAAGTTTCACAACTCAGGCCAAGCCTTTAACAATATTTTTTACTCAACAATTATAAATAAGAAACTGTATTTTCTCATAAACTTTATCAATATCCTCTCAACCATGAAACCGAAAGAAACATAAATATATATATCTCGTAAAACAACGCTGAAATGCTAAACCTTTAAGTACCACAAGCGAACCAAATAAACAACCAATACTCTTCCAAAATGTCTACAATAAGAGTTAACAACAAAGTAACAAAGCCAAGTAGTCATACAAATAATAATTGTGATGACCCAAAAACGAGTCATCTTATGTGCATCTAATTTTGACTGTGTTTCGAGGCCCCGAAAGCCTCCGTTAATCTCACCCCGATGTGCATGTGCATCCCGGGCGTAGCCGGGAAGCCTTTATGTGAAAAACTTGATTAAGAGTCTAATTTATGATAATTAGTGGAATAAGGTTGACTTTGGTCAATATTTTTGGTAAACGGACCCGGATTTGTGATATGACAGTCCCGGAAGGTCCGTAGGAAAATATGGGACTTGGGCGAATGCCCGGAATCGAATTTCGAGGACCCAAGACCGAGAAATAAATTTTTAAAGAAAATTGTTTTATGAAAATATTAAAGGCTTGTGAAGATGAACCTTGATATGAAACATGTGCTGTCGGGCCCATATTATAATTTCGGTGCGCGAAACAGGTTCAATATGTGTTATTTAAGATATCTGTGAAATTTGGTAAGAAACGGACTTGAATTGATTGGTTTCGGATCAAAATGAGAAAATTGGAGTTAATGAAGTTTTGAGGATTTTTAAAGAATTTGAAATTTGGCTTGAAAGGTGATTTTATGTTCCCGAGGTCCGAATGAAATTCCGAGACCGGGAATAGCTCTGTCATGTCATTTATAACTTGTCTGCAAAATTTGAAGTCATACCGAGTAGTATAGGCCGGTTCGGCGAATTGAAGTGAATTCTAGAATTTCAAGTTCTTAAGTCTTTATTCAATTTGGTTTTGGGGTTTAATTCTGAGTTTCGTAGTTGTTATTCAGCTTCCGGAAGTTCGAGCGAGTCTGTATCATGAATACAGACTTGCCGGTGCTTTTGGACGGGGTCCCGAGGGGCTCGGTTGTGTTTTAGACTCCCAGGAGTTAAGTTGGAATAACCAGAATTTCTGCTATCTGGTTTCCTTCTCTGCGATCGCGGAGAAGGATTTTGCTGGGCTGTTGATTGTTCTCTGCGATCGCAGCTTCCCCTTCGCAATCGCAGAGGTCTGGGTTCCACACCTTCGCGATCGCAGCCTTTTATCGCGATCGCATAGAGTCGCGTCTGGGCTGGGTGAGTTTGTTCTTCACGATCGCAGGACCTCTGCCGCGATCGCAGAGGTCTGGCCAGTTGGCCTTCGCGATCGCAGGACCTCTGCTGCGATCGCAGAGGTCTGGCCAATTGGCCTTCGCGATCGCATGCCCCTTGTCGCGATCGCAGTTAAGAAATCCCTGGGCAGTTTAATAAAATACGGGACTTAGCATTTTTCCTCCATTCTCATCTTCCTCCTCAAGTTTTCAGAGAGCTCTTCAAGGGACCTTCCACCACTGTTATTGAGGTAAGTATTCAAAAGTTTTACTAGTTTCAAACATTAATTCTTAGTTAAATTCACTATTAAATTATCTAAAAACAATAGAATTAGGTAGTAATTTTAGGGTTCTTGAGGATTTTGTGATTATCCGTTTTAGGCTAAGAATTTAAGTAGAAATCACACATTAATGATCCTTAAGATATGGGTGAGTGATTCCTTCGAGAATTTTCGGAATTTGATCATGCGGGACCGGGGTTTGAATTTGGAAATTCTTAGAGAATTGCGACTTTTATTGAATAAATAAGATAATTTATCAATTTGTGCATGCATTGATGCTATTGTATACCTTTTGGCTAGTTGCGAGTCCTGGGGTGTAGAGTTCGGAGTTTTCGGGTGCAATTATGGTCCGAGGGGTAGATTCGACACGAGGTGAGTCTCCTTTCTAACCTTGTAAGAGGGAATTGTCCCCATAGGTGATGTATATGCTATGTGTAATTGTTTGGGGGCTACGTACGCGCCAAGGATGAGAGTCCGTACGTAGCGGCTATTATTGTCATGTCCGGGTAGTTAGGCCCACATCATGCCTTATATGTTTTTTCTCGTAATGCCTGATATGTTGTCTTGTAATGCTTTATATGATTTATTGTGACGCCATATGTACCATGAAATTATTTTTTGCATAGTGTTATTTCTCTGAGTCTTTATGAAAAAATGGTTGAATGGCAAGGAATTTGTTGTGGAAAGTAAGAAAGTGAAATGAATATGGGATCGGGTCGTACGCCACGACAGTGTTGAAAAGAAATTGAAATGAATATGGGATCGGGCTATACGCCACAGCAGTGTTGAAAAGAAATTGAAATGAATATGGGAGCCGTGTTGAAAAGAAATTGAAATGAATATGGGATCGGGCCGTACGCCACGAAAGTGTTGAAAAGAAATTGAAATGAATATGGGATCGGGCAGTACGCCACGGCAGTGTTGAAAAGAAATTGAAATGAATATGGGCTCGGTCCGTACGCCACGGTAGTGTTGAAAAGAAATTGAAATGAATATGGGATCGGGCCGTATGCCACGGCAGTGTTGAAAGGAAATTGAAATGAATATAGGATCGGTCTGTGCGCCACGGCAGAGTTGAAAAGAAATTGTGAAATATATGGAATCGGGTCGTACGCCACGTCGAGTGTAGAAGGTACCTTATGGGAGCGGGCCGTACGCCACGGCGGATCTAAGAATTTGTGATTTTTGTATCGTTCGGTGGTCTTACCCTTGAAAGTGCTTTATTGTTTAGTTCAATATTTGTTTGGACTTCTGCCCTCGATATATATACTTGTTGTTTATTTCCCTGATATGCTTACTGTATTTCATTATATTTCATCATATGTTATTACTGTTGGACCTTAGTGAGTATCGAGTCGACCTCTCGTCACTACTTCTTCGAGTTTAGGCGGGATACTCACTGGGTACATATTTATTTAATATGTACTCATGCTGCACTTTCTTTTCTTT
>ML257082.1:0-16779 GCA_005239495.1 Nicotiana undulata | reverse complement strand
TGGTCATTCTTCACGGTGAGCTGCTTTCCCGGCGACTTCCTAGCAGTACCCTGGAGCTCTTTTGTTATATTTCTCTGTCCATTTCATCCAGACGGAGACTCTGTATATATTGTAGTCATTGTATATTCAGTAGTTGCCCGTGACATTCGTGACACTAGTTCCTGGCACACACGCGTAGTGTATATGTATATCTTTTGGGTTCGGGTTGTACATGCATGTGTACGTTTTATTTCGGCTTTGTATCTACTACGACTTTACCTTCACTCAAGGCTAGTATCATGTTAGTTGTTATAAACTGGTAATCTTTTACTTGTTTAATCAGATGGGAAGGGTATCACTTAGTGTAAATTGTGTTGGCTTGCCTAACCCCGTCGTTGGGCGCCATCACGACCCGGATTAGGATTCTAGGTCGTGACAATAATGAACATAGAACAATTAAGATATGAATCAATTAAATTGGAAACGGGAAAATGATCATGTTTAACAGGCAATTTGGTGGTGCATAGATACTCCTCACCTCACCTATACACCACACACATGCATTTCACATAGCAAACAAGTGGGGAGTCCTATACCCTCAAATCAAAGTTAGACCAAACACTTACCTCAATCTCGCAAGAAATTCACTGTTCTAGCACTGCATTTCCTTTAGAATTTGCTTCTAATTCGATCGAATCTAATCACAATTTGTTCAATGTTATCAATCATAGCCTAAAGGAATCATATTTATTGAAAAGCAATGGTTTTCCTAAGTTCTCCTATTCAATTTCAAAAGTCGACCCCGAACCCGCTTGGTCTAAACTCGAGGTTCGGACCAAAACCCGTTTACCCAATCTCCCCCGAGCACGGATATACAATTGGTATTTGAATCCGACCTCAATTCGAGGTCCAATTCCCCAAAATTTGAAATTCCTAAGTTCTAAACAAAAGCCAAAATTTTATCATGAAAACTCTAGATTTTTGATTGAAATCAGTGTTAAAAGTTGTTAGGAATTGAAAAATATTAGTTAGAGATCACTTACAAATAATTTGGAGAAGTTTGGGTCTTTAGAAAATCGCCTATGGAGGTTTAGGGTTTTAGAAAATTTGAAAAGAAGGAAAAATCCTGTCAAAAAGCTTATATAACAGGCTGCGGGTCTCGCATTTGCGAACCCTGGGCTTCCGGGAGAGATATCGCAAATGCGAATAGGACCTCACATTTGCGAACATGGTCCTTCGCATTTGCGACCCATGACCTTGCATTTGTGAGATCAGAGGCTAGACATTGGCTTCGCATTTGCGAAGCCCGGCCTCGCATCTCGCAAGAAATTCACTGTTCTAGCCTATACGGAACTCACCCGATCCTTCGTGGATCCAAACCAAACATGCACAAAAGTCTAAAAATATCATACGGACTTGTTCGTGCAATCAAATCATCAAAGTCGGATGTCGAACCCACGAGGACTTGTGATTACTTTTTGACAAATTCAACTCTATTAACTTATCAATTTAATAGGTTTATCACAAAATATATATAATTAACTAAGTTACTACCTAAGAATACCAAGTAATTAATGAACTAGAAAATCAACCAAAACAAATAGCAATTTCGATTAACAATCAATAGGAGAGGATATTCCAGGGTCACGGGCTAGCTAACAATCGTGTTATATTCATGGCTTAAAATAACTAATTGATTTATCCTGGGTTGTTTATTGACATGGTTGATATTACTCATAAGAATCTTTCGAGTTCTTATTCGCCTATTCAAGTTAACTTAATGCCTATATGTCTATGGAACCAAGATTAACAAGAATGCATTCACAATTCCTGTATTTCAACCAAGCAAGGCAATCTGGTATATGTCTATCCTAATACCGAATCCGTTCCCCGATGCCCGGGTTCAAGAACTTGCTCTATTTAATGCTTTATGCAATTTAGAATTCCCACTTTCAAGTTCAACTCTAGATTCGTAAATAGTATTTCATTGTTAGCTACTCAGTAAAATAATTGAGAACAGAATTAAATAAACAAGCCAATATGATAAAATCAACTTTGTCAAATTAAACTTCAAATATAACATTCATGTTTCACCCATGACCCTAGAATAATAGGGTTCTTAGCCACACATGTTCATACAATCACCAAAAATAATCTTTTCAAACATGAAATCAATGAGTACTAGAAATATATGGAAGAATTGATCAAATATGTTCTTCCAAGTGTGTTGCTCTTTCGTTTTCCTCCCCAAAATCACGTTCCTCCCTCAAAATTGAGTTTAAACTTGCTTTTATACGTGTTGGGTAGGTCTAGGGTCGAATTAACCTAGTCCCGGTCGAACTCGAATAAAATCCCGTCATCGGCACCCTGAGTTGCGTCGGGAGCCCACCAGGGCGCTGCTTGGAAAAAGTATTCTGCCTCCAGCGCCACAGGTGGCGCCATGCCCTTCCTGTGGCACCGAATTTCGCAATTTTCTCGGTTTCGTCCGTTTTTGCTCTAATTTCACGCGTTTCATCACCAATTGCTTCCAAATCATTCCTACACATAAAAACATACAAATTAATACAAATAATCACAATTAACATCTAAAACTAACGAAACAAAAGTAAAATACGAGGCGATATACATGAAAATATATATACTTTAGACTAAACATCAATCCCCCACACTTAGACTCTTGCTCGTCCTCGAGAAATGGGACAAAATACTACCCTCCAAGACGTGATTAACACTATGAAAGAGGATATCACAATTAATTCAATCAACACCATACCTTTTGAATATAATCGATATTGACAATTAAGCATGAACACACAATTTTCACATTCTTCCCGCTTTTAAATAGCCCAAGTATACTAAATATTATTCAAGGAACTCAAACAACCCCTCCACAACCACCTTACCACAAAATATGATTCGTTACCACTAAGCATACTCAACTTGCACACTCACCCAACACAAGAAAGAATACAACATCACCAATCTGTCATGAGACCAAGTGCCCTCACCACAAGCAAAAGAGTGAATATCAAGGTAGTCCACACATTCAAATATGTCATTGAACATAAATTAAGGACATCACACAATTGAATAAAATTCACTCACTCTACTGTACATCTCTACTAAACTGAGCTAGCCAAATCTAGGATCAATTGGGACTTTAAGGTTGAAATTTAGGCTAAGGGATGGGTATGATATATTTAGGAATAGCGACTAACCCTCCTAAGCACTTTAATACACTACACTCAAAAATCAAACTCAATTGCTTCTCAATCCATACACTTGTCATACATCATATATAACACAACCCTCTTCTCCATTAAGCACCTCTATGGTTTCACTAGCATGAATGAGAATGAATAGGAGATGTGTGTCTTTCTACATTATTTGAACTTTTATTTGCTTTTTTTTTTTATTTCTTTTTCTTTTCTTCACACACTCCATACTATGAAGTTCATAAGCTAGTGAACGTTTTTCACAATTTTAGTGCACCATACGGGCCCTTCCATGCTTCCACTCAAAAGCCACCCCACACTTAGTCCTTTCTTGCTTCTTTTAGCGCTCATTTCACAATTAAAGTGCTTTAAGAGGTAATAGGATCAAAACAATGTAAATTATGAACAAAAGGATATAGGCTTGTAATGTGGTTGTCAAGGAAACGGTCTATAGGCTCAAAAGGGTTAGCAACAGGAAAATTTTATTTGTCAGTGAAAAGCACTTTTATGATCAAGAAAGAAACGCCTACGTCATCTCCTATACTAGCATAACTTAATGATTTCACGTTGATAACACACGGGGCAAGTTCTAGACTACACAGGATAGCACAAAATATCAACAATCCTTACACACATATGGCACTTGACTCACTCAAGACGGTTCTGTGTGACTCTCAAGTCAGGCAAGCATAACAAGTTAAGAATTTTTAAGCAACAATGCACTAGGTAGCATACAAGTCAATCAACTAAGAAAGAGGCGTCAAAGAGTACGCTACTTAATTTACTTGGGCATTACAATTCAAATCATATATGCAGGAATACAGAGCGTATGCATTACTTAACTAGCCAACACCAACCATGTCAATAGGTATCTTAGAGCACCTCAATTTTCTTCCTTAACCTACTCCTAAAAAATTAAAAATAAAAATTAACTAGAATACCCGGTTAAAGTTACACCCTTGAAAAAGAACCGGTGTCGAAAGAAAAACTAAGGGATACTACCTAACTACTTAAAAAATAAAAGAAAATCTTTTTGGTATTTTACTCGGACTTTAATCCCTCAAGAAAATTGTCCATCAGATCCATCGTCGGGAAAAGTCTAATTTTATCAATTTTTTTTAATTATAAAATTAATCACCTAAAATACTACACTATTCTAATAAACAGAACTACGAAACTGAAAAAAACTAAGAAATTAACATACTAATATAATACTATTAATGACCTAAAGGAATTTCTCACCCCACACTTAAATGAGTGTAGTGTACCCAATGCACAAATAAAGCAAAAAATAACAAGGGTGGACAAGAAACTCCCTGAAAGGCCAAAGGCCGAAGCACCAGTAGCTCACGGGGTACTCAGACCTCTCCCACGAAAGGTCTTTTGTGCGGGCACCCCACACTTATTTCCAACCATCTAGCTCGCTTTTGCACTCTTCCATTGGCTTTGTTTCTATTGCTCATAGTACTACAAAACAAAAATAAATACTACAAGATAATAAAATAAAATAAAATAAAATAAAAACAAAAATGAAAGAAAGCAATACAGTTGGGTTTCCTCCCAACAAGCGCCTGATTTAACATCGCGGCACGACACTGCTACTCTATTCAGGCTGGGCGCTTTCTCTTCTTCTTTCTCCCATTAAGCCTAGCCTTTTTACACGCTCTCAGAAGGTCTCCTTTTTAATCTATGGCTCTTTTCTCAATCATCCTTTCATACTCAGCTTGCAACACCACCTCCTCCAACTCAATTTTCCCATCTGAATCACGACAATTCACAAAAGGACTCTGCTCTATCCCCTTCAGCTCTACCGCAGTAATCATGCACAAGTCCTCATAATGCTTAGGGAGATTAAGTGCTTTGTACACATTAAAAGTGATTTCCTCATCGCCAAGTCTCATCTTCAACTTCCCTTCCCTAACATCAGTAAGTGTTCCACCAGTAGCTACGAATGGTCGCCCCAAAATAATAGGCACTTCCTCATCTGCCTCATAATCAAGAACAATAAAATCAGCAGGAAGAATAAACTTTCCCACTCAAACTAACACATCCTCAATAATTTCTTCTAGCATGACTAGTGATCTATTAGCCAACTGCAAAGTGATTGTAGTAGGTTTAAGCACCCCTAATCCGAGTTGCTTGAACAAGGAAAACTTAGCCCTCGGTACATTGGACCATATAAGATCATACGCAAGGTGGGCCAGGTAGCATATGAGTTAGAATTGCCTTCTGAATTCGACTCTGTACATCTGGTATTTCATGTGTCTATGCTCCATAAGTGTATCAGAGATCCTTCCAGAGTCGTGCCATTTGACGATGTTCAGGTCACAGAGTAGCTATTATATAAGGAAGTTCCCATTTATATACTAATAGACATATTCGGTGATTAAGAACTAAGGACGTAGCTTCGATTAAAGTACTTTGGAAAACAATAATGTGGAAGAGATGACTTGGGAAGCTAAAGAAGACATGAAGTCTCGGTATCCTCTCTTATTTCCGCTTCTAGAGAAGGATCAGACGGAGACATCATAACTTTTAGGTGCATGTATGGATTCTTATATTAGTTATCGTCATTGGTTATGTAAAGCCATTCTCATTATTAATGATTGTGGCATTATGTGGCATTGTGTTATTGAGTTTTTCTACGGGAAGGTTTGGTAGTAGTACTGTTACAAAGGAAACTCTGCCATAATTATACAGATTTCGTGGAGTTAAACATTCGAGGATGAATGTTTCTAAGGGGGAAGATGTTACATTTTGTGTTTTTGTACGTTAAATGTACCCCATGGTAGGGGTAAGGTCTGCGTACACACTACCTTCCCCACACCCCACTAGTGGGATTATACCGGGTTATTGTTGTTGTTGTTGTTGTACGTTAAAGTTTTATCGTAAGTCAATCAACGTAAGCTCGGGAATGAGATTATTTATAAAAATATAGGTATTTATGCTATTTATAACAGTTGATAAGTAAGGTTCGTGAAGATTAGAGGATAAAAAAGTTGAAGAAAATGAGTTCCGTTGAAGTTTGACAATTGGTGATTAAATATGGTCCAAGTATCCCGTATTTATGGACTAGTGCCATACAATGTACCACTGACCATCATATTAAGGTGTATCAAGTATGTTAAAAGTGATTTGTATTTTAAGTAAATTAAGATAATACTTAATTAAGTGTGTAATGGGTTAACTAATGGTTTTAGTGGGAGATTATGAAACTAATTAGGAATTTCTGTCAAAGAAACTAGTGGAGATACCATCTCCATGTGGCAACAAATGGGAGTACTAATCAAGCCTAATAGTGACTAGATAATTTATGTAGCTAGGTGGCATATTGTCACGACCCCAAATCCTAAGCCGGCCGTGATGGCGCCTATCATCGAACTAGGCTACACAAATTCCCCACCTTAGGGATCGTGATGGCGCTTAACACCACACTTGCTTGGCAAGCCAATGTTAGAACTCGATTAACTACTTGGCCTTATTTATCCATTTAGACATAATAAAATAATCTAAAGCAAACTGAGTCTATTGACTTTTAATGAATGATTCCAAATATAATAAAGAAAAATAAATAATTTATTTAATTAAACCACGCCATGAATATAATCATATAAATAAATTTAGAACTACACCAGACTCTGGTGTCACAATTCACGAACTACTAAAGACTACTACAAATACTGGGCTGAAAGAAATAGTATAACTGTTCTGAATACGATAAAACAACGTATGTAAAATATGAGAAGACTCTCGGGATCTGCGAACGTCGGCATATATACCTCGTGTCTCCGAGTGAATAGGTGGCTGCTCTTCTAATCTCTACTGCTGGCTAGTACTTGGATCTACACAAAAGAGTGCAGAGTATAGTATCAGTACAACCGACCCCATGTACTGAGTAAGTGCCGAGCCTAACCTCGACGAAGTAGTGACGAGGCTACGACGGGGCTTTAGCAATAAACCTGTGACAATAATATATAAAGCAAGGAGGAAACCTAAACAAATAAATTTAAATACTGCAACAATAATAAAATAACTCAGCTGCCTTTTCCTGGTCTCTGCTATAACCAATTCTCAAATAATTTCCAAGTTTCCAAACTTTAACTTTAAATAAAAGCAGTGCCAAAAATATGAAGAATAGTAATATAAACATTTCAGCTTTTCAAATCTTTATTTTCCTTGAAAATTAGTAAAAATATAAATGTCCTCCCTTATTTCTCCTTATTGCGGCGTGCAACCCGCTCCCACCTGTCCACCCTTATTGCTCTTCCCTAAATATATCACCCTTATTACTCTTGTTGCGGCGTGCAACCCGATCCCACCTGTCCACCCTTATTGCTCTTCCCTAAATATATCACCCTTATTACTCTTGTTGCGGCGTGCAACCCGATCCCACCTGTCCACCCTTATTGCTCTTCCCTAAATATATCACCCTTATTACTCTTGTTGCGGCGTGCAACCCGATCCCACCTGTCCACCCTTATCACTCTTTGTTGCGGCGTGCAACCCACTCCCACCAGACATATCACATCAATTCATTTGTAAATTTCACAATTTAAGTCAAAGCCTATGCCAATAGATATGTCTCAATAATTGTAAACAGAACACGTTTCACTTTAAATAACAGTAAGAGCAGAGTATGAAATAATGATAATAACACAATGAGTGTTCCAACCTTTATTTTATAAACAGTAAAACATGAACATTCTCTCTTATTGCTCTTTGTTGCGGCGTGCAACCCGATCCCACCTGTCCACCCTTATTGCTCCTCCCTATATGTATATCACCCTTATTTCTCCTGTTGCGGCGTGCAACCCGATCCCACGTGTCCACCATTATTGCTCCTTGTTGCGGCGTGCAACCCGCTCCCACCAGACAAATCACATTTCATCTCTTTATTTATAGTAATGTTTCACAACTCAGGCAAATCCTTTTACAATATTTTTGAATCAACAATTATAAATAAGAAACTATATTTTCTCATAAACTTCATCAATATCCTCTCAACCAAGAAACCGAAAGAAACATAAATATATATATCTCGTAAAATAACGATGAACTGCTAAACCTTTAAGTATCACAAGCGAACCAAATAAACAACCAATACTCTTCCAAAATGTCTACAACAAGAGTTAACAACAAAGTAACAAAGCCAAGTAGTCATAGAAACAATAATGAACATAGAACAATTAAGATATGAATCAATTAAATTGGAAACGGGAAAATGATCATGTTTAACAGGCAATTTGGTGATTCATAGATACTCGTCACCTCACCTATACACCACACACATGCATTTCCCATAGCAAAAAAGTGGGGAGTCCTACTCCCCCAAGTCAAAGTTAGACCAAACACTTACCTCAATCTCGCAAGAAATTCACTGTTCTAGCACTGCATTTCCTTTAGAATTTGCTTCTAATCCGATCGAATCTAATCACAATTTGTTAAATGTTATCAATCATAGCCTAAAGGAATCATCTTTATTGAAAAGCAATGGTTTTCCTAAGTTCTCCTATTCAATTTAAAAAATCGACCCCGGACCCGCTTGGTCTAAACTCGAGGTTCAGACCAAAACTCGTTTACCCAATCTCCCCCGAGCACGGATATACAATTGGTATTTGAATCCGACCTCAATTCGAGGTCCAATTCCCCAAAATTTGAAATTCCTAAGTTCTAAACAAAAGCCAAATTTTTATCATGAAAACTCTAGATTTTTGGTTGAAATTAGTATTAAAAGTTGTTAGGAATTGAAAAACATTAGTTAGAGATCACTTACCAATGATTTGGAGAAGTTTGGGTCTTTGGAAAATCGCCTATGAAGGTTTAGGGTTTTAGAAAATTTGAAAAGAAGGAAAAATCCCGTCAAAAAGCTTATATAACAGGCTGCGGGTCTCGCATTTGCGAACTAGGGTTTGCATTTGCGAACCCTGGGCTTCCGGGAGAGATATCGCAAATGCGAACAGGACCTCACATTTGCGAACATGGTCATTCGCATTTGCGACCCAGGACCTTGCATTTGTGAGATCAGAGGCTGGACATTGGCTTCGCATTTGCGAAGCCCGACCTCGCTTTGATGAGATCCGAGGCCTGCACACCAGATGTTCAACTGTTGGGGTATTTTTTTCTAAGTCTAGACACTCTGTAACCTATACGGAACTCACCCGATTCTTCGTGGATCCAAACCAAACATGCACAAAAGTCTAAAAATATCATACGGACTTGTTCGTGTAATCAAATCATCAAAGTCGGATGTCTAACCCACGAGGACTTGTGATTACTTTTGGACAAATTCAACTCTATTAACTTATCAATTTAATAGGTTTATCACAAAATATATATAATTAACTAAGTTACTACCTAAGAATACCAAGTAATTAATTAACAAGAAAATCAACCAAAACAAATAGCAATTTCGATTAACAATCAATAGGAGAGGATATTCCAGGGTCACGGGCTAGCTAACAATCGTGTTATATTCATGGATTAAAATACCTAATTGATTTATACTGGGTTGTTTATTGACATGGTTGATAGTACTCATAAGAATCTTTCGAGTTCTTATTCGCCTATTCAAGTTAACTTAATGCCTATATGTCTATGGAACCAAGATTAACAAGAATGCATTCACAACTCCTATATTTCAACCAAGCAAGGCAATCAGGTATATGTCTATCCTAATAGCGAATCCGTTCCTCGATGCCCGGGTTCAAGAACTTGCTCTATTTAATGCTTTATGCAATTTAGAATTCCCATTTTCGAGTTCAACTCTGGATTCGTAAATAGTATTTAACTGTTAGCTACTCAGTAAAATAATTGAGAACAGAATTAAATAAACAACCCAATATGATAAAATCAACTTCGTCAAATTAAACTTCAAATATAACATTCATGTTTCACCCATGACTGTAGAATAATAGGGTTCTTAGCCACACATGTTCATACAATCACCAAAAATAATCTTTTCAAACATAAAATCAATGAGTACTAGAAATATATGGAAGAATTCATCAAATATGTGCTTCCAAGTGTGTTGCTCTTTCGTTTTCCTCCCCAAAATCACGTTCCTCCCTCAAAATTGAGTTTAAACTTGCTTTTATACGTGTTGGGTAGGTCTAGGGTCGAATTAACCGAGTCCCGGTCGAACTAGAATAAAATCCCGTCATCGGCACCCTGAGTAGCGCCGGGAGCCCACCAGGGCGCTGCTTGGAAAAAGTATTCTGCCTCCAGCGCCACAGGTGGCGCCATGCCCTACCTATGGTACCGAATTTCGCAATTTTCTCGGCTTCGTCCGTTTTGGCTCTAATTTTGCGCGTTTCATCCACAATTGCTTCCAAATCATTCCTACACATAAAAACACTACAAATTAATACAAATAATAACAATTAACATCTAAAACTCACGAAACAAAAGTAAAATATGAGGCGATATACATGAAAATATATATACTTTAGGCTAAACATCAATCCCCCACACTTAGACTCTTGCTCGTCCTCAAGAAATGGGACAAAATAATACCCTCCAAGACGTGATTAACACTATGAAAGAGGATATCACAATTAATTCAATCAACACCATACCTTTTGAATATAATCGATATTGACAATTAAGCATGAACACACAATTTTCACATTCTTCCCGCTTTTAAATAGCCCAAGTATACTCAATATTATTCAAGGAACTCAAACAACTCAAGAAACCCCTCCACAACCACCTTACCACAAAATATGACTCGTTACCACTAAGCATACTCAACTTACACACTCACTCAACTTACAACATCACCAATCCGTCATGAGACCAAGTGCCCTCACCACAAGAAAAAGAGTGAATATCAAGGTAGTCCACACATTCAAATATGTCATTAAACATAAAATAAGGACATAACACAATTGAACAAAATTCACTCACTCTCACAAAGAATTCATGTGCATCACGTAGTCGTACCATAAGCTTGCCCGTATTTTACATCTCTACTAGTCTAAGCTAGCCAAATCTAGGATCAATTGGGACTTTAAGGTTGTAATGTAGGCTAAGGGATGGGTAGGATATATTTAGGAATAGTGACTAACCCTCCTAAGCACTTTAATACACTACACTCAAAAATCAAACTCAATTTCTTCTCAATCCATACACTTGTCATACATCATATATAACACAACCCTCTTCTCCATTAAGCACTTCTATGGTTTCACTAGCATGAATGAGAATGAATAGGAGATGTGTGTCTTTCTACATTATTTGAACTTTTATTTGCTTTTTTTTTCATTTCTTTTTTTTTTCTTCACACACTCCATACTATGAAGTTCATAAGCTAGTGAACGGTTTTCACAATTTTAGTGCACATTACGGGCCCTTCAATGCTTCCACTCAAAACCCACCAACACTTAGTCCTTTCTTACTTCTTTTAGCGCTCATTTCACAATTAAAGTGTTTTAAGAGGTAAAAGGATAAAAACAATGTAAATTAAGAACAAAAGGATATAGGCTTGTAATGTGGTTGTCAAGGAAACGGTCTATAGGCTCAAAAGGGCTAGCAACGGGAAAATTGTATTTGTCAGTGACAGCACTTTTATGATCAAGAAAGAAACGCCTACGTCATCTCCTACACTAGCATAACTTAATGATTTCACGTTGATAACACACGGGGCAAGTTCTAGCCTACACAGGATAGCACAAAATATCAACAATCCTTACACACACATGGCACTTGACTCACTCAAGACGGTTCTGTGTGACTCTCAAGTCAAGCAAGCATAACAAGTTAAGAATTTTTAAGCAACAATGCACTAGGTAGCATACAAGTCAATCAACTGAGAAAGAGGCGTCAAAGAGTAGGCCACTTAATTTACTTGGGCATTACAATTCAAATCATATATGCAGGAATACAGAGCGTATGCCATAACTTAACTAGCCAACACCAACCATGTCAATAGGTATCTTAGAGCACCTCAATTTTCTTCCTTAACCTACTCCTAAAAGAAATAAAAATAAAAATTAACTAGAATACCCGGTTCAAGTTACACCCTTGGAAAAGAACCGGTGTCGAAAGAAAAATCAAGGGATACTACCTAAGTACTTAAAAAATAAAAGAAAATCTTTTTGGTATTTTACTCGGACTTTAATCCATCAAGAAAATTGTCCATCAGATCCATCGTCGGGAAAAGTCTGATTTTTTAAATTTTTTTTTAATTATAAAATTAATCACCTAAAATACTACACTATTATAAAAAATAGAACTACAAAACTGAAAAAAACTAAGAAATTAACATACTAATTTAATACTATTAATGACCTAAAGGAATTTCTCACCCCACACTTAAAAGAGTGCAGTGTCCCCAATGCACAAATAAAGCAAAAAATAACAAGGGTGGACAAGAAACTCCCTGAAAGGCCAAAGGCCGAAGCACCAGTAGCTCACGGGGTACTCAGACTGCTCCCACGAATGGTCTTTTGTGCGGGCACCCCACACTAATTTCCAACCATCTAGCTCGCTTTTGCACTCTTCCATTGGCTTTGTTTCCTTTGCTCATAGTCCTACAAAACAAAAATAAATACTACAAGATAATAAAATAAAATAAAAACAAAAATGAAAGAAAGCAATACAGTTGGGTTGCCTCCCAATAAGCGCCTGATTTAACGTCGCGGCACGACACTGCTACTCTGTTCAGGCTGGGCGCTTTCTCTTCTTCTTTCTCCCATTAAGCCTAGCATTTTTACACGCTCTCTGAATGTGATGACCCAAACGGTCATCCTAAGTAATTTTAGCTATATCTGTGTTTCGAGGCTCTTAAAGCCTCCGTTGATCTCACCTCGATATGCGTGTGCAGCCTGGGCGTGTTGCCGGGAAGTCTTTATATTGAAAATTGGATGAAAAATGGAATTTTTGATAATTAAATGAATAAAGTTGTCTTTGGCCAGCATTTTTGGTAAACGGACTCGGACCCGTGATGTGACGGTGTCGGAGGGTCCGTAGGAAAGTATGGGACTTGGGCGTATGCCCGAAATCAAATTCCGAGGTCCCAAGCCCGAGAAATGAATTTTTTAAAGAAAATTGTTTCTGAGAATAATAAAGGATTCTGAAAATGAGTAATTAGTGAAAGCCGTGTTACCGGACCCGTATTACGGTTTCGAGGCCCAGAACAGGTTTATTATATGTTATTTGTCCTATCTGTGAAATTTTGTGTAAAACGGACTTTATTTGATTGGTTTCGGATCCAAATTAGGAAAATTGGAGTTAATGAAGCTTTGAGGTTTTTTTAAAGAATTTAAAATTTGGCTTGAAAGGTGAGTTTATGTTCCCGAGGTTCGAATGAAACCTCGGGACCGGGAGTAGTTCCGTTGTGTCATTTATAACTAGTCTGCAAAATTTGAAGTCGTTCCGAGTTGTGTGGGTCGGTCCGGCGCATCGTCATAGAATCTTAGAATTTCAAGTTCTTAAGTGTTGAATTTAGGGGTTTTGGAGGGTGATTCTGAGTTTTAGCTTGGTATTGAGTGTTCCGTGAGCTCGAGCAAGTCCGTTTTATGTTTTGGGACTTGTTGGCATTTTTGGACGGGGGCTCGGGTGGGCCCAGGTGACTCCCGTACCTCGCGCGAGGCCAAAAACCAGCAAAAACCATTGCTGGTGCACATCAGCTGGTGTGACCGCAGGTGCGGTAGCCCAGCCGCAGGTGCGTGACCGCCCCTGCAGTCCCAGCCTCGCAGGTGCGATCCCCAGCCCCCTTGCCCAAAGTCCGCAGGCGCGAGACCCAGGCCGCAGGCACGTGACCGCAGGTGCGGTCCAGCCTTCGCTGGTGCGACTTCCATCGTAGGCGCGGCCCTCCCTCCGCAGGAGCGGGACCGCTGGTGCGACTCCCAACTCCGCAGGTGCAAGCCCAGGGTCCCAGGACCTTCTTCCGCAGGGGCGATCATTTCCCTCGCAGGTGCGGAAACCCCTGTTGGCAGCCCCTCCTAAATGCCCAAATTTTCGGGTTTTTCTCATTTAATCCATCTTCAACCTCCATTAGAGAGCCTCCAAGCTTGGAACACCTTCCACGACCACCCACTGTAAGAGGTAAGTTAAAACCCCATAAACTTCTAATTTTAACACTAATTCCTAGTTAAAATCATTACTAAATCATCTAAAAATCATAGAGTTAGGTAGTAATTTTAGGGTTCTTGAGGATTTTGGGGTTTTCCATGTTAGGCCATGAATCCTTGTATAAATTACATAACTTCGATCCTTAGACTCCGGGTAATTAATTCCTTCATGAATTTTCGAAAATCCGAACGTGTGGGCCCGGGGTCGAATTTTAGTATTCTCGGAGGAATAGTAGGAAATGTATAATTTGGCTTGGGAATTGGTTTATTGAGTACTTATTGATGTTAATAAATCCATTATGTCTAGATATTCCCGATTCGGAGTTGGATTCGAGAGGAAAGGCTGTGATTGAGGCTTGACTTGCATTTTCTTTGGAGCCGAGGTAAGTGTTTGGCTTAACCTCAGCTTGAGGGATTAGGTATAGAGTCTTACTTGCTATGTGTAACTCATGTCCAACGTATAGGCGTGGTGACGAGTGCCTATGCGTTGCGGTCAAGCATGCCCGTGAGTCATTTGTGATGAAACTTACTATGTTCTTAATATTCTCCGCCATGTGAGTAATTGGTGAATTAAGAAGTGATACCTTGATGTTGTTTCATGACATGAAGAGTTATTGAGTGATTTATTTCAGTTGAGGCTTACATTGTTGAAATTGTAATTTCGATGCGAGGTTGGTTATAGCTGAGACACTTGTCGGGCATTGTCGAGTTTGTAATTGATGTTTTCTCCTTGCTGGGGCAATAGAATTTTATTGAATATTTTCATGCACTTGAGACTTCGTAATGTTGACTTTCACATTATTGTTGCTTTGTTTTATTATTTGTCGCACGAGGGGACATGCCGTGCTGACTGTTTGTTACTTATATGCACGAGGGGACATTCCGTGCCGAGTGATTGTGAGGTTATGCACGAGGGGACATTCCGTGCCGAGTGTTATTATATATGCACGAGGGGACATTCTGTGCCGAGTGATTGTGAGGTTATGCATGAGGGGACATGCCGTGCCTTGTTCTGTTCATTATATGTTTGAGAAGTTAAATTTCTGCCTTTATCTTTACATTTCAGTTATTACCCTGTTTTACCGTGCTAGCATATTATTACCCCTATTACCCCAGCATGTTCTCCCCGTATCTGTCTTACTTGCTTATTTATGTTGCCATCTTTCCTGTTATTATATAAAACTGTACATGTACATATGTTGTTGTTGGTCCTAGCCTCGTCACTACTTCGCCGAGGTTAAGCTCGACACTTACTCAATACATGGGGTCGGTTGTACTGATGCTACACCTGCAGTTCTTTATGTTGTGCAGACTACGCAGCCGGACACGGTGATCACTGACGGTCGGAGCATCTCATCAGTTCATACAGGAGACATCGAGGTAGACCCGCAGACGTTCGTGGGCCTTGGCGTCACCTTCTACTCTTCACTTTCAGCTCTGTCTTACTTTATATTTCAAAGACAGTCCTATGTACTTATTTTCAGACCTTTGTTTTTAGTAATCTCTTAGACAGTTCGTGAGTATGTGACACCAGTTCTGGGATTTGTATATGGGTTTTATTTCGAAAGTGCTATGTTGTATTTTGGTTATTTTGTTAAATTTCATTGCGGGCCATCGATGCCTTAGTCATCTTGTTCGTTTTAGCTGTTATTGAGTTTTATTTAGTTTAAACATTGGCTTGTCTAGCGGGTTCAACGTTAGACGCAGTCATGGCCCGAAGGTGGGATTTTGGGGCGTGACAAGTTGGTATCAGAGCCCTAGGTTGCTTATGTCTCACAACTCACGAACGAATTTGGTAGAGTCTGAGGGATCGGTACAGAGACGTTTGTACTTATCCCCCAGAGGCTGCAAAGTTAGGAATAACTTCACATCTTTTATTCTCTGTCGTGCCAGTTGACATCTGAACACTAATTGAGTCTCTATTTTACTCTCTCGCAGATGGTGAGAACGCGTTCCTCATCGACCGACCAGCAGCCTGATCCTCCTATTGCAGCTCCTACAAGGGGCCGAGGCCGAGGCCGTGCTAGAGGCCGAGGCAAAGCTGGAGCAGCAGCTCCAGTAGAGGACCCACAGGTAGACTTTGCCGGTAAGGTTCCTACTCAGACAGTCCCAGTTTGACCAGCTCAGGTCCCAGAGGGGTTCATTGCCACCCCAGTGCTTCAGGACGCTCTAGTCCGCTTAGTATGACTCATGGAGAGCGTGGCTCCGGCCGGTCTCCTTCCTACTGCACCATCTGGATCTCAGGCTGGGGGAGGGACCCAGACTCCTTCTATTCATACACCAGAGCAGTTTTCCACTCAGTTCCAGACTCCGGCACCTCAGACGGCCAGAGTAGTTCAGTCGGGTATTGTGGCACCCGCAGTTGAGGGAGCAGCCATTTCAGCAGACGCTCTGCGGATGTTGGATCGATTCACCAAGTTGTTCACTACTACATTTGCTGGTGCACCATCTGAGGATCCCCATGATTATTTAGACAGCTGTTATGAGGTCCTTCGGAACATGGGCATTGTGGA